>JANBPU010000014.1:0-179722 GCA_027575805.1 Mycoemilia scoparia | reverse complement strand
TATCACGCTCTTTTTGAGGCATATCACCATGCATCGATGAAACCGTAAAGTTGGAGTCTCACATTTTAGGTTGACTGGCTCTCAAAACAAATGAGAGACTCCAACTTTACGGTTTCATCGATGCATGGTGATATGCCTCAAAAAGAGCGTGATAGTATCATGCAAGAATTCCGTCAGGGGTCCAGCCGAGTTCTTATAACTACAGATATCTGGGCTCGTGGCATTGATGTCCAGCAGATTTCTTTGGTCATAAACTATGATCTCTGTACCAACCGTGAAAACTATATCCACAGAATTGGCCGCTCTGGTAGATTTGGTCGTAAAGGTGTTGCCATCAACTTTGTTACCAATGAAGATATAAAGCTATTGCATGATATCGAACAATACTATAGGTATGTATCATTGTGCATTCTCTTGTTATTGTATTGTATTGCTGTATTTGACTAAACATACATATTTTATTTAATCAAACTGTACTCTTGTTGTATAACCTTGTAAATAGCACCCAAATTGACGAAATGCCGATGAATGGTAAGAAAAAATTCACATATTCCTTATTAAAGACAATGACTATTGATTTATAATGGACCTAAATCTAACTATAATTTTTCTTGGATTTTCCACATAGTAACCGAGTTAATTTAAACGTCCCTTTCATTCCAAAACCTGAAAACGCTGTCTTTTAATAAAATATTTTTTCTTTACATACTATCACTAACCTGCTTTTAAAAATCTATATAAATGAGTGGTCAAAGACGCCTTGCAACCGACTAGGTCTTGGCCTTATTACCGCGTATTAGACAATAAAAATTTGTAACTACAAACTATATCCAAGCAAATATTTTCACGCTTTATATTCTCTTTAAGCGCAATATTGAACCCCAATGGTCTTTTATGGGCTTGATACAACTCTATGCTATGCAACAAAAACAAAACTAGAATTTCCTCATAGGCGAAACTAAGAATCGCCCTTTGACTCTTTAATCAGATTGTGATCTGATCCTGTTTCAATGTTTACCATTCTTTTGATATACTAAAGAGTAAACAAAGCATAGAATCTACTTTTGTCAAAATTAATACATGCTCGTACCTATTTTTTATTTTCTCCAATACTTGATATATAAAACACAAAAGCAAAAGCTGAGCCGAATGTCATGGAATTCAAAGACCTTTACAAACAAACACCGCCGTTCCACAACACCCAGCACTATTCGCCAAATGGAAAATATATTGCCATTGCAATTGAACATCGGCTAGTGATTCGCGATGCCGAAAATTTGTCAGTCGTTGCAGCCTTCCATACCCCGTATACACCACTAACCACTGTTGCGTCGCCATCCCACTTTCGCGAAATACAATGGTCGGCTGACTCTAAGCTTGTTCTGACCCAGGATATGGGTAAACGAAATAGGGTCAATATATGGAAGATTGATGATCCCGAGTGGAGATGCGAGTTGGTTGATGATCTGTATGGTGTGGCTGCTGTCAAATGGCTTGAAAACCAAGGCGATAAAGAAGATAAGGAAGTCACTGCATCTCACAATGTCCTGATCTGGTCAGATTTTCAGGTAACTGTCGATTTTATATATGTTTGTAATGAAGCATGAATGTACTTGGAACCTGATATGACTACAATTTGCTATTTTCCATATAAATTCAGATGAGACTTATCATTTGGTCTCTCAGCGACAACAAGAGGTATTATATAAGGAACCCAAGTCTAACAGGAAAAGGTAAGCACAATGTTGTCAGTTTTCATTTTTGATAAGTCGAAAAATTGATGCCTTCTACGCAGGGATAGCACCCTGACAAATGCAATGTCAAAGCTGATAGCATACTCAACTTATTAATTAATCATATTGTTGCTATTTATAAATTGAAATAGGAATTGCCATCCACCCAACAAAAAATATCATGGCTGTTATTCAAAGAAAGGATTATCGCGATTATGTTGGTATTTATGAAACTGGGGATTGGTGCATGATCAGTGTAGGTACCTGAGACTTCTGCCACAATTTTAAGGAAATAGTGCAACTAAATATATTAACCACATTAAATGCATATATACCTTTACGTTATCGTAGGAATTTCCCATAGATACTATAGATGTATCTGATATGTCGCTTTCACCTGATGGTTCATATTTGTGTATATGGGACAAGCCTGGTAATGTAAGTGCAGCTCATTTCCATTCTGCTTATACACATTGCACACGAAATACCAAACTAATATCGTTCGCGATGAATTCGAATCTACCTAGTATTCCGTGATGATCTACAATCTCATGGGTCAATTAAAGAAAAAGCACGAACCAAAGACTTCAGGGTTAGGCGTAAAGTCTGTTAGCTGGTGCCCATCTTCTCAGTTTTTGGCCATTGGGGGATATGACCAAACAGTAAGTAAACAAATCCTTTGGAAATGTGTTGACTATGCAAGCGCTTGAGCCAATATACAACGTCTATACTAAATTGAATGGATTAATTTTCTCAGGTTAGACTTATTAATGATTTGACATGGAAGTCCACAGCGACCTTATCTCACAAGCCCAATATCGCAAAATCGGGTGCAGTATGTATTCTTTTTATATTATACATTTATGAGGTAATTATATGTTTTCTAATAACACATGTTTACCAAATTTATAGGAAGTATATGTTGAAAAAGAAGTCGAAACATCTATATCAGAGTCAAGATATCGCCTTAATATGCTCAAGAAGCACACAACATGTAAGCTTTGCAAAATGGAATTGAAAATATCATCAAAATCATGAAGGGCCGTTGATTAATTATTTATGTTAAACTCATTGTAGTTGAATACGAAAGCACCCCAACGACCATTATTAAAAATACTGGCTTGGACTCTGGAAAGCCCAACCCAAAAGTTGGCGTTAGCACAATTCAATTCAATAATGATGGTTCCTTGTTCTTTACAAAAAATGGTAAGCTAGCTGCAATATGTTTGTTTTTCTAATGTGGCTTCCGATGGCAGTTCTTCCTCTCACATACATGCTAAATAACTATTATTTGCCCTTTACTTGCAGACAACATGCCAAATGCCTTGTGGGTATGGCAGCTAGATGAGCCAAAACTTGTAGCAGTGATACAAACCTTGCAGCCCATCAGATCAGCAAACTGGTGCCCGACGCAGCAAACAATCCTGACATTTTCCACTGGGACGCCCAACCTGTACTTGTGGAGGTATGGTGAAGGCTGCCAGGTTTTCGATATCCCTTCTTGTAAGTGCCAGAACACAAATACACTTTTTGTATGTGCAATACCCAGTGACTTGCATTTCTAACCTCAAAACAAACCTTTATTAACATTATCAATAGCCCAATTCAATGTTCAGTCTACACGATGGAGCCCTGATGGAGAAAAGATAATGCTCATAAGCAAAGACCTGTTCCTACCCGCTATTGCCGGCGTATAGTTTATATTGCAAACTTCTCTATACAAGATTCAACTAAAGCTTCCTCCCTTATGTATAATATTTGTTTCAACTAATACATCGCAAATCGTGCTTGAATAAGCAGTTTCTTGGCTGAATGTCACAGTCTATTAATATTGTATTTCAGTGAAATGGCGCTATGGCAGTACACAACAACAGAAAACAGCTTCAAGTTTCACTCAGAGTTTTTCGATTAGCAGCAATTACCTATTGTAGCATCAAAAAATCACAACTGTCTGTAGATGCCGAAAAAAAGTAAACAGTATAAATGTAGAGCAACAGATATAGCCAAGAAGATATATTTGAATGTGCATTTTTCTATATTGAGGCAGTTACATAACTTTTGGCTTTTGAGATCGAGACCCCATGTTCGGCGATAAGTGATATCAATAGCCCATGCGCAAATACAAAAATGATACTTTCGTAGTTGTCACTGTTGGTAAATAACCAATATAAAATCGAAATGACTTCAAATAAATTCAAGAAAATACACAAATGTTTGATCCAGTGTGATATGCTATAGTAGTTTCCCGACTTCAGACTTTGATGTTATCCAATCGAAAGACCTGAGCAAGGTTCATAAACATAAACAAGCGATGAATCACTCACTGCTTCTTGCAAAGGTTGGTCTATAGAGAAAATTCAGCAATCGGACACATCCAAACAGCGTGCAAACCACATCTTTTGGAAGGTTTCGCAAACAATGCAAGCAATACAGCAAAACCAGTTTATGCAATTCTTAATAAGGATAGTTCATCGCCACTTGGTCCCTGCATTATCGGAGTTTGTCAAAACACTGGTGTCTTGGCTTTGTGAGAACCATCAGTGATTCCATTAGCAAATGCTCATCGCCTTTCCTAACTCCACACCTGGCCTCACCATTCACTGCTTGCCCCTTGCGTGCAGCCTAATGCATGACACAGCTACTAACCAATCCCAATATAATGCAATACATCTTGACTAAAGTTCCAAGTCAAACAATGATTACGAGGGACCATCTTACCAAATTTAATGACATGCTTTTATTACAACCACTGATAGTTTTGCTAGTTCATTTGCCAGTGCCAATAACTTTATGCAAGGCCAACACTTTACATGGTTTGCCTGTATAGGAGCTAATAATGAATATGAATTTCTCTCTGTCTCATTTTACATTCCGTAAACACTAAACGCCCTTCTAACTATCCAGCCGACATGTCCATTTGTAAAGCCTAATATTATGGTTGCCAACGCACCTTCTTTCATAAGATTTAGGTATTGCACACATGTTGAGCAACAATGTAAAGTTGAAAAATCCAGTTCATTTGTACCTGAGCAAATACTGAGAGATTTCACACTGGCTCCAACAGCCGTCTTGGAGTTTTGTTTTGCCTTTCCCCGCATTTGAGTGACATTTTAAACATTTGATCAATCGCTAGGCCTTGCTTTTGATTTCGGAAACTCCTCCTTTATCAAAACATTTCAAGAAGGTTGCATCAAGTTCAGGGGCTCCACAGCTTCGATAAGATACACAAGACAATATGTGTTTACACATACTTGGCTATCGTTGCTTCATATTAATGAAGCCAAAAATGACAATAAGACCAACTGTGTATAAACTTGTGTATAAAGTACCTTACGATCTTGGCTATTTAACATTTATCACCGAATATCCCACCCCCTCCTACTCACTCAGCACTTTTCCAGGCTGTCTTGACAAGTTTCACCCCCCCCCTTTTTTTTCTGTATATATATTTATCTTTGGACTATTAATTCTGTCGCTAATATCTCTACTTTATTGTCTATATTGAACTTGGATAGCTTTGATCTCTGGATTGTGTTTGAGAAATAGAAAATGCCCAAGGGTAACGGTAACCAAATCAATAAAAAGTCGCAAGGAAAGAAATGCATTTCATGGTCACCCTTATTGACAGAAAATGATAGTCATAACCCTACTGATAGCATCAAAAGGTTTAACCCAAACGTTGCTATTTTTACTAGCAACAGCAGCAGTACCCCCAGTCGAAACGCAAGCACCATTGGCACTATCGAAACATTTGTCCCGACTAAGTTGTGCTCCTTTAAACAAAAGATATCTATCCCAAACAATATTCAAGCCTCTAACACCAACAAGTCAAATGGAGATGTTAGCAGTGACAGTGATCACATCGTTTTGAAATCAGACCAAGGAAAACAAACACCTTGCAGTGCATCTCCCCACTACTATTATCAAACTAAGGCCATGTCAAACGTCGAAATTTCATCTTCTGCGTCGACATCTCTCGTTCCTCGTCACTTGCCTGCATCCAGCAATTACTACGATTCTAGCCGACTCCAGGATCAAAGTTTGGGGCTCCCAAAGAACTGTCACAGAATTGAACCTTTCAAATCTAATTCGGTCACCGTACTCACACATCATGGAGAAAGATCTCAACAAGATAACAAGGGCCAAGAAAACATCGCCACTTTTTATGACAGCATTGTCACAATTGCAAGTGCGTCTCAGAACGAGAAAAAGAATATTTTTTTATCGACTCTGCCACCATCACTAAAGAAGGAGAATACACAGGTAGAAAGGAATGAAGATACTGATGATGATGGAGATGTTGCCCTATATCAAATAAGCAGACCCAAACGTTACATAATAATGTTTGGCCTATTCCTTTCTGTCTTGCTGGCCGCTATGGACCAAACCATCGTGGCGGTAGTCTTGTCTAATATTGGGGCCCAGTTTGATGCCTTATCTAGTACAGCCTGGTTAGGAACTGCCTACTTGATAACAATAACCGCACTTCAGCCACTCTATGGAAAGCTCAGCGACATAATGGGCCGACTCCCGATTCTTTTGTCTGCCCTTGGGATTTTTCTTGTTGGATCGGCACTCTGTGCCACTGCTCAGTCAATGATCTGGCTCATAATTGCTCGGGGTGTGACCGGTATCGGCGGAAGTGGGATTTTCTCCATGGCAATGATTATTGCCAGCGATATCACCACCGCCAAAAACCGAAGTTGCTATATCAGCTTCTTTTCGTTTTCTTGGACAATAGTGAGTGTTACTGGGCCATTACTTGGTGGCGTTTTTGCTGATAAAGTTACCTGGCGTTGGTGCTTTTACATTAACCTGCCGATTGGTGCTGTGACTGTCCTCATTTCATTGCTATTCCTTAGAATTCCAGCTCGAAAATCTTCATGGAAGGAAAAACTCAAGCGTATCGATTTTCTTGGTTCCCTGGTAATCGTGGCTGGGCTAATCGTGCTTCTGCTTGCTCTATCGTGGGGAGGAAAGGAGCATCCATGGAGTTCTCCGGCTGTTATATCGCTGCTGATTGTTGGCTTGGTGCTGCTGATTGCATTTGTATTAGTTGAGGCCTATGTATCACCAGAACCTATTCTCAAGCTCAATCTGCTCAAGAGCTATAGCATGCTTGCTCTCATCATTGCCATTTTGACGAGTGGTATGGTACTTTTCAGTCTGATCTACTATCTCCCTTTATTTTTCTCAGTCACTCAAAACTCATCAACAATCAGCTCTGGTCTTCATCTACTGCCCTTCCAAGTGTCGGTTTCGGTTTTCGCTTTGGCTTCGGGGTATATAACATCTTATACTGGAAAATACCGCTTAGTAACATTATTTGGATTCCTGTGTGCTACTGTTGGTGCAGGAATAGTTACTCTACTCCGACCTGACTCTACGGCGGACAAACAGATCGGATATCTAATTTTGTGTGGTATAGGCGTTGGACTAACCTTGTCTCCAACTGTTGTGCTAGGCCAATATCTGGTCAAGCCCGATAGCGTTGCTATTATAACTGGCTTTCTTGTGTTCATTAGATCCATTGGTGATGTGCTCGGGCTGGCTATGTGTGACTCTATATTCAAAAATTCATTGCTAAAGAGGCTTAACCCTATTGCATCTCGGTACCCAGGCTACTCTAACTCTATATTTGATTCTCAAAATAATGCATCGGTTATATGGGTACCTGATTTTCCTTCGGATATAAGAAATGAGATTGTTGATGCATATGGTCAGGCACTAAGGCAAATATTTATTGCCATGGTCCCACTCTCTGCAATTGGGTTTGTAGCATCATTAATAGTTAGACAGGACGATAGGCTGTACAAGAAGGCAAAGAAAGACGATAGCGACAAAACTTTCAAAAAGCTGCTGGTGTAGACCTTGCAAGAACCAAATTTTTAATTGAGCTGATTTCATAGTATATATCAAGGTTTTGTGTACTGTTTTAAGATGTGGCTAGTATCATTATTATTATAATTCCAATATTGCATGGAGAGTTCTAAAAAATAGAAAATAAATTGCAACACCAGGTGTTCCCACTTGGTCCCCCACAGTAGTACTCTCCTGGCCATAACGAGCTTGGTTACGGTGATCGGACGGGAACCGACATTTTCTCGTTTGTATGGTCGCAATTCGACAATTTTGAAAATCAAATATATTTACCATAGTACGGAGGTATCTGAATGATATTTTCCATGTGTGAATTAGATCTTTTATAGTGGACTGAATCAAAGCACTATCCTCTTCATCGAAATCCCCAAAAAATAATTAACTTTTTCAAGCAACAAATGGAAATCCGTCACACATATTTACCATCACATTTCCGCACTTACTAACGGGCAGAAAAACGATTCCTTGGCATAAAATCAACAGCCTCCTTTCATGGTAGTATTGATTTGCAAAAAGCAGTCTTTGGACTATAAAGACTGAATTGAAATCAAAGATGATAGATGTATTATTCTGCCAATAGGATCGAAAAGGTAGTAAACCACAGTCTTGCATGCTACATGATTTGGCAGTCGACGATTGGCTGTTAAAAACAGTTTAGTCTACATTTGAAAGTCGCTTACACTTGATCGCTTGCACAAGTAGTGCATTCTTTTTCATTTATAACATTGCATCAAAGGACCTTATTTCTTCATAATCACACCCTCATCCACTTTTATATTTACATTTTTATACAGCCCTTTAATGTTCGACCTCATATTCTGTATAGCGGGAATATACGCATGCTTCTTGACGTGGGGAGTGACTCAAGAACGAGTGGTGAGCACTGATTATGGAAATGGCGACAAATTCCGTCACTTTATTGTCCTAAATTTAGTTCAAGCAGTAGTTGCTTCGTTTGTCGGGTTTATGTATGCCACTATCGTGAGAAAAGAAGAGATGGTTGGTCTAAACAGGCCGCTTGTTAAGCGGATAGCCATATTAGGCCTTTTGGTTGCATCGGCATCACCATTTGGATACAGCTCAATGAAATATCTAAACTATGTTGCAGTGACACTAGCCAAATCTTGCAAGTTGCTGCCTATAGTTATCATGAACAAATTGTTGTATAACCGCAAATACCCACTTTACAAGTACGCCGTCGTCGCCATGGTTACCATTGGAGTTTCAACATTCATGTTATATCAACCAGCTAAAAAGAACAAAAAAGCAACAACGACATTGGAAGGCAGCATATTCGGGCTTTTCTTGGTCCTAATCAACTTGACATTGGACGGAATCGTAAGTTCGATGCAAGACCAAATCTTTGCCGACTTCAAATACCTCCGTGGCGAGCATATGATGTGCTACGTGAGTCTATTCTCGAGCATTTTCATGTTGGTGTGGTTGTTGAACCCATGGAATCCTGAGCTGGGCCAAGCAATTAGCTTCTTTGCGGCCCATCCCCAGGTGATAGGGGACATAGGCTTGTTTGCCATTTGCGGTGCCACCGGTCAATGCTTCATTTACTACATGCTGGCTCACTTTGGTTCGTTAGCATTGACCACGACTACTGTGACCCGCAAACTATTCACAATCCTCCTTTCCATCGCAAAATTCAACCACACTCTCAACCCTGCTCAATGGGGATCGATCCTCTGTGTTTTCTCGGGAATTGCCCTTGAGGCTGTCATGAAAACCAAGAGTAGCAAAAAACTCAAGGAAAAGACCTCAGCCCCTGCTACAAAGGAAGAAAATACACAGGTCTCAGAGGAAAAGGTCATTACATACTCTTCTAAACACACCCAAATCAATGCATTCGACTCTGCTTTGCGATCTCGCCAACCAATTCAGTCATCATCACAATAGAATCTCTCTCTCTCTCTCTCATGTTCAACTAACGTTATTTTTCATGAAATTTCGCACTTATTTATTTATACACATCTTGCCTGGCTATGACTCTATGGATCCCATCATACCCAAGACGTTTACACTTAGACTTCATTTTAATACATTGAATGCGTAACCACAAAAACAGTAATTTACCAATGAATATATATATTTGGAATAGGGGTAAAAATGGAGTACTACTACAAGAAGGAGAATTAAACTGAAAAGGAAAAATTGAATGCGTAAATTTAAGGAAAGAGAGAAAAGGCAGTTTAGAGAGATACGAAAAGGCGGCCTGAAAAAAGCTCATTTGACAATTATGGATGGCAATATATTAATATAAATGTCAAAGAGCACAATAGTCCTAAAAGTGATTTGTATTTGGGACATAGTAGCAAGAAATATATTTTCAATGCAATAAAGAGGAGGGGAGGCCTCTCATGATCGCTTGTTATTACTTTTGGCGCTCGATTTATCCTTGCTGATCCACTGCTGCATGACATACTTTGAGCATTTTTCGGCATCTGGAAGCTCTTGAATAGCCTTTGTCACGGCCAAATTGCTAAGCCCATACATCTGAGGTCCACTTGCATGGGTCTTTACGCCAACGCCCTTGGACATTATTTCATCTAGGGCCAGCTTCCAGACTCCGCTCGATGAGGTTGCCGTGAATACTTTATCTGGCTGATCCTCTGGCCGCACTTGGAATATTGGCGTGTCCCCACCATCAATGATTTCAGATATATACGATATTTTCTTGTTTCTGTCAATCATGCTTGGATAGATCTTGACGCTTTTGAAGCCGACAGGCCAAATGTACCGTGATGTGTGATAATTTTCACGATCCCAAACAACCTCACCAAGATTGTGAATGATGACCTCTTCATTTCCCCTGCCGACGCTCGCTGGAAGAACAATTTGGCCACTTTCGTCTTTCGGCAGCTCCTCAATAGGCTTAGGATCTCTTCTGTCATCTCTTTTACCTTGCCTCCGCCTCTTCTTTGTTAGGCTTGGTGAAACATCTCCACCGATTTGCTTTTGACTCCGTCTTTTGGCTATCATTTCATCAACGCTGGCTACCACGCTGTCATCGTCACCAGTTCCGCCGAATTCACCATACCCAAGCTTGCCATGGCCCTCGTCGACATCGGAACCAAACCCTTCGTCAATAATCGAGTCATCAGAACTATTTAGGAAAATGGTATATCAGAAGATATTCGTCAAAAACATGCGAGAGGCTATGATGTATTATTTCATCTTGGATGCCGTATCTTACCTCCACAGCCCATCATCGATATCTGGACACAGCTTCATCAACAGATCCAAAAGGTGGCTATATAAAAATACATGTTTTGACAGCCCAGCCGCCACGTTGGCTTTAGTACAAAGGGACAATACACACATATTTAATTTTCATGACCTAGTTGACACATTTAAAATAATTGTCTTACTCATTGTCTTGCTGAGCTTTGCGCAGGTTCTTCCTTGTGCCATTATATTCCTCCAACAGCTGCTCGCGTTTCTATACATAAACAAAGGTTTCGGCTTCAGTAAAGCAAACAAGAAAGCAAACCTAGCTATGCACATTTGAGATTGGAATTGGTTTGTAGATTTACTTTAATAGCGGCGTTGACTTTCTCTGTTAAATCACTGGCCATTTGACGATAAGATAGCATTATGGAATATATATTGCGTGTATATTCAGCGGCTACAACCAGCTGCTTCTCTGCCCTTATACAAAAGTATGCACAAAAAGTAAAAACGTATATAGGGAAAATCAAGAAAGGCTTGAAAGGTATGTATGTATGTATGTATGTATGTATGTAGGAAAGAGAAAGAGAAAGAGAAAGAAGGTAGTAGGTAAATAAACTATATATACACCCAAATGTATAAAGCGGGGAGAGGGGAGGGAGGGAATTGAAAACAAAAGTTGAAAAATAAAGTTTACTCTGAAAAGGGTATACAGATAGTTACAGTGTTGAAAGTAGAAAATGATGCAAAGTCAAGAGTGGATAGAGAAAAAGAATAGTTTTAAATGACTGGAAATCACAAAGTATTAAACAGAAATGGGTCCCCCCAAAAAACTATTAACAAAAATATATAATATACAGTACACATACCCACAAATAACAAAAACCAGTAGTTGGTTCAAGTCATCACAATCATAATAGCATAGCCAATAATAATAGAAATAATACATACATTTAAGAGAAAAGTCGGTTTGGCATATCATACATTAAATACAATTGCAGCAAAGTTATAATTGCGATAGCTTGCAAGCGTGATTTTGTAGTTGATGGTATATTACGTTAACGAATGGCAATGGGAGTATAGTCAGGCATGTGTATTTTGAAATAGTATTTTGTTGGATATGCCATAGAAATTCATGCTGGTAATACACGATCTGTGGATTTTGTTGTAGTGATATAACACGAAGGTCCATGCATAGCCAATTTATGGATAGTCATAAGCAAACTTAGACCAAGTACAGATGGATGGTACAAAGCCCACTTCGAGTTCAAAGTACAAAGTTTTATATGGGCTGGCCCACACATCTACAAGTACACTTTATTATTCAGCCTCCTATTGTCTACATACTGTTTGTTATTCCCCAGGCTTGACTCCTTTTGCCTCTGAAAAGGATTCTTAACTTGGCTAGCTATTGACTTGCTTCTTTATGATTAGGGCAACTTTTACTGCTGACAATGAAGTTGGACATTTACTGTTTAGGTCGTCTTATACTTCCATACACAGATATTTACGAATGGCTAAAAACAAATGCAATTTTTCTGATATTAGGCAAAACCAGAATTTATTGACTACACGGGTATTTTCGTATAAAGTCAACCACAAAAGTATCATTAAAAGAGGAAGACTTGGAAAAGGAATGCTAATGACCACCGGGGTTCAAGTACATTTTAAAAAAGAAATACAGAGATATCTTAGGCATCGCAGCGCTTGACAGGTTCTGAGTTACCGCCTGAAAGCTTGGTGAAGGCATTTCCTGGGGTATCGACATTGAAGGTCTCGACGCAGCCCTTTTTTTCGTCATCCTTGCAACGGCCAACCATGTGGAGAGTCTTTCCGTCCTTGCCCCCAAGTTCAAGGCTCCCAACAAAGTCGATAGTTGAGAGCTGGATGTACGAGTCAAGCTTGCCATCAGGTGTAAACTTGGCAACCTTGCCAATGCCATTGCGAGAAACATAGAGGTTACCTTTGGCGTCACAGCGCATGCCATCGATGTCAGTATCGCCAGTTTTGTCAAGGGCACCAAAGTCAACGAATACCTTCTTGTTGCTGACTTTACCAGAAGCAACATCCAGGTCGAACTTTAGGATATTATTGGAAACAACAGCTCCGCCCTTGTTCTGCGATTCGGAGAGATACAGGGTCTTTTCGTCAGGAGAAATCTCAATACCGTTAGTGCGATAGAACTCGCCAAGCTTGACAGCCTTTTTGTCTCCAGGCAGGCAGGTCCACAGGTCACCATCACCGACCTTGCTGTCGGCAGTGTAGTTCATGCCTGACATAAATACGCGGTTATTTGAGTGAGCGACAGTAATGTCGTTGGGCTGAAGGATAGCAGAGTCGCCGCAAAATCGCTCAACAGACGTCTTTCCGTTGACTCCTTTTGTGACTTGCACAACTTGGTGGTTGCCAACGTCAGCCAGATAGGCAGCAGAGCCGCTATCGCTCAGCTTAACGAAACGGATACCATTGTACCACGTCTTTTCGGCGTCAGATCCTGGTGCGTTGCCAGTAAAGAACTCGGCCTGCTTAGGCGATATAGTGCCAGTAGAGTTCTTGAGTGCATTGAAGTTAACTGCATAAACATTGCCCTGAGCGTCAACCCCAGTGCCCTCGATTTGTGGGCCGAACTGAGAATGGTCCTTGGTGATGAGGGGCTTTGCCTGGTGGACGGGAACACCCTGAGAGAGTGCGACGGAGGCAAGAGCAGCAATGCCAAATACGTAAGATGAAAGATACATGGTAATGACAATGGTGATAGTATTATACACTCTATAAAAGCTTACGAGAAAGAAGGAGATGGGTACTTCAGTTGGTTAAAAATAGTTTTTGTAAGGAAAGGTTGTTGGAGCTGCTTCAATTATACTATAATAAAGCCTAGCAATTATGCAGTAATATAAATAGTGCGAATGATGAAAATAGTCCAGCTGGCGTAAGGGGTTCGTGATTGTTTGGGTGGGGCTAAGAAAAGGATTTAAGGTTTGATACTTTTCATAACATGGACATGTTGATGATATTTATAGATAATTTTAGTTGCCAGCTTCATAGTAGAAAATTCCTACAAACTGGCTCAACTCAACTTAATCAGACACTTTGATGAACTGATGGCACTAAGCACTCAGAATTTGGAGCTCTGTACTCAATTCAAGACAATCCGAAAACAGTCAATCATTGAGAATGTCTACTACTCTCTTTCTAGACAAGCATTGTAACCAGCTCTTGAACCAGGTCGTGTTTACCCATTTTGGCTAATCATGCTACTTAGCCTGTAGCTATTGGCACTTGTCTTTTGCTTTTACAGCTGGGTGGTAGCACGGAAATTTAAACTGCATAGAATACCCCACAAATAGGCATGGGCACTAGCCACAATTGTTTCTCATATTTCTTTGTTACTCTACACGCCGTTCTCTCCTAAAGAGACGCATAGTTAATCCGATGTCTTTGTCGCCAAATATTATGCATATAAAGCTGTTATTTTGGGCACTCCAAGGTAATGCCTTTGCTAATCTTTATTTTTGACCTTCTAAATTTAACCTAATTGTTCTTTGATTTGTAACACAAAGGAGTTCAATCCAAGTAGTAGAAGCATCACCACCTTTGATTTCAACTTGATATGGTCAGCCGCAAGCCTGTAGAAGATATGCAAGTGTCCATGGTCTCTTTGGGATTCTTTGCGGGCCCTCTTACTTCTCATTTAGACAACATATTAGTTCCCAGCAATCATAGCTCCAGACCTTTGGCAAATCAGTGTCACAATAAAATGTCAACCTTTTTCTAACTTCCAAGTATTATTCTTCATCAATGAAAGAAAATACCTAGATAGAGCAACCACTAAAAGCTGCTGCTGCTCCTCCTCATGGTATGTAATTCATAAAAAGAACTCAACAAATAAAACATAATAATATGGGGATGAATGTTGCAATAAGCATCTTATTTTACAGCAAGAAAGAAAAAATATAAGAGATGTGGGTGAAAATCCATACTAAAAATCTCGGGAGAAAAGAGTATCATACTTTTTAGCTTGTAAACAAAAACTGCAGGTCTTCTTCGCTCAAGCGTGCAAGAGCAGCAGAGTCCTTGCCAATTGTGCTGCGGAAAAGGTCCTGCTTCTTTTTCTGTAACTCAATGATTCGTGACTCTATGGAATTTTCAACTATGAGCTTGGTAGTCTTTATGGGCCGACGTTGGCCCAATCTGTGTATACGGTCCATGGCCTGATCCTCAACTGCTGGATTCCACCATGGATCACATATGAACACATGGCTGGCTTCAATAAGATTCAGGGCAACACCGCCTGCCTTTAAACTAACTAGAAACACTGTATATTCCGGTCTGGTCATGAACGTCTTGATGACTGCGTCTCTCTGCATTGGACTCATCCGACCGTCAAGTCTGCATACACTAAACCCAGTTCGATTCAGTCGCCACTGAACTAAATCCAAAAAGTTGACGAACTGTGAAAACACTATACTCTTTATCGTGGCATCCGAACGTCGTAGCTTGCTAAGCTCTTCCACCAATGCTTCAATTTTGGTCGATGAACGCCAGCGAGCCATGTCTATATGATTTACTATAGATTTGCGATATATTGTAGTTTGTGGGGTAGTTAAAGACGCGTCTTCGCCGTATCTGCTAGCCAAGGAGTTCGAAAGACTACTCTCTGGATTTTTGCCTGGAAGCTCGTACGTCATCTGTGACAGGTCAATTGTAAGATCAGCAAAGCAGTGGGGGCATTTGGGGTTGGACGAAATATGAGTTTCCAAATACTGACGGATATCCTCCCTGCAGAATATGTGTTTACATTTGGATATGATTGGGTCCTCGGCTTCTTCATTGCATATGGCACAAACGAGACTTTCACTATCCTGCATCAAGTTTTGCTGTTTTAATTTATATGTAAGCAGGTCTGGGTGGTTTACAGCAAGACGCATTTTGGTAATCAGCTCAAAAATGTTGGCATAGTTGTTTAGAACGGTCCCATGCTCAGCATATGTGCTGAACTGGCGCTGAGTATTGGTGAATAGAGAAACATAAAGATCCTCCTCTTCAGGGTTAAAGTAATCTCTCCGAGTAACTACAACTCGTGGAGGCAGTCCAAGGTCAGCTGCTCGCTCGTTCTTGGTTCGACGAAGCATAAAGAGGTCCAGCAAAGTCCCCAGTTTGGAATAGGCAGCCAGACCGCGACCGCTTGCTCCGTACTTTTGTATAGGACGCAATATTTCGTGGTTCCACCAACATATGTGTCTAGTAGAGGCATGGTTACAATCGGTGCACACATTGCCATCGGCAAACCGCCAGCTCAACAGTTTACAATCACAGTCCCTGCACAAGTAGTAGCTAAAGGGGTCGGCACGCAAGAACCTGATGAGTGAGTACAGCTCGCCAACCCGGTTTTGTAGCGGTGTGCCCGACAAACACCACTTGCGATCGGCATTCAGAGCAAATGCAGACCTTGCTGTATTACAGGATCGGTCCTTGATATTATGTGCTTCATCCAGGACTACTCGAGCCCACTTGATGCCATGTAGAACTGATGGCTCTTTTATCAGCTCGCCCTTGCGTCTATTACCATACTGTTCTTTTCTAAACACAGACTCCATAACAGAGAACGTGGTTATGATTACATCGTGCTTCAGTAGCTCATCTTGATCCTTTGTACGCTGTTGACCATAGTAAAGATAAACCGATAGGGCATCCGTATGCTGCAAAATCTCACTCTTCCACTGCATTAGAGCGACTGTTGGTGCAACCACAAGCGTGGGCTTAACTCTGGGCTGGCTTAGCAGCAGTGATATCATCTGTATGGTCTTGCCCATTCCCATCTCGTCAGCGAGTATCCCGCCTTTGAGCTCCACTTCTTGTTTGCGCATCCAGGACAGACTCTCAAGTTGGAAGGGAAGCAGTTGCAACTTTAGATCCTTGGGTTGTTCAGCAGCAGTCTTTTCTTTGTTAATCCTTTCCTTTGTTTTTTCCCATATGCCAACCAGCATAGGATGGTTGAACTCTAGGGAATATGTGATCCAGTCCTCCCAGTGCATTTCCTTTGGTTTAGTCCCAAGGACCTTCTTTCCGTCTTCATCAACATAAAACAATTCCTTTTTCTTGTCTCCACTGCCCTTCTTATTTTGGAGACGGCGGGCCCTGGCATCTAATGTCCTTCGTCTGTTATTGACTGCCATAGAAAGCATAGCATTGCAGTCCTCCTGGGAGAGCCCTTTAGACTCTAATTCGCATCTAACTTTAGCAAGTTCGGCATTGAATTTTGGATCTTCATCAACATATTCGTCATGGCTCGACTCAGAACCAAGAGTGTCAGCACTACTGTCCTTGGATGTAGATGGTGGCATGATGGTGTTTCGACCTGCTCTGCGATTTATTGGCCTGCTTGGTGATAGACAAAAATCACTATCGGATCCATCTGACTCCCCAGAATCAGATATCAGCAGAATTGATGATGATGACGATGGTTGCTTTGCTGAAGAAGAGGCTGTTAATGACCTTTTAGTCGTAGATTTTGAAACTGATGATGACGATGCTGATAGTGGCGCTGGCTCTTTTCCCTTGGCTTTTCTTTTAATAACAGTGCGGTAAGTAAGGGGGGCTGAGCGACGCCTGCGCTTGCTTTGGGCTGAGGAGCGTGTTCTTTCTCCTGGTGTTTCAAATTCTGAGGGGACCAATTCTTCGTCATCTATCTTCCTTACAGGGATCACAACACCCACCTCGGCTTGCTTCTTTGAAGCATTACTAGCTTTCCTGCTGCCGTTGACATTGATTGTATTTTCCTCACCATCACTACTAGCATCTATGCTTTGGTCGTCACAAGATGCTTTGTTATCGCTAATACCGCGTCTGTTATTGCTATTGGGAGGGGCTACTGATGTCAGAGATCTTTGTGATCTGGGCCTTTTTGGTGTCCTATGCTGGCTTTTGTTTGAGGAAAGCGGTGACTCGATAAGAGAAGGCTGGTCACCTTTGTCTTCACGGTTAACCAGTGTGCTGAGGCTGATAGTGGATGACTTTTCTAGTGTGTCAAGACTCTGGGGTGTTGCGGGCAGAGATGATGATCCTACAGCCAGCGTGGATGCGGCGCTTTGTGGAATCCTCTTGGAACGGCGCCTCTCTCGCTTAGGCGTGGATGTTGGCTGGTCGCTTTCGGGAGTAGGTGGGGTAGCTGTTACTGATACCAATCCCATCCCATCAACATCATCAACATCCGTACTAGGGCTGGCAATGGTAGCATCAACTACTGTTGTTGCAACAGCTTTTGCTTGAATTCGCTTGGAATGCCTCCTGGTGATGGCCATAGTGAAGTAAGATATAACAACAGTTATGACGCTCTTCCTGAAAAAGGCTATATATTTCCGTAAAGAAATGGCACAAGAGAGACTTGAAGAGGAAACATGCTCAAGCTTTTGTGGTGCAAGTTTTTTCTCAGATGCCGCAATGCTGGTTAAATACGCTCCTCATTGGCGACAGTGATCACTAGGGTAATCAACGGCAATAGGATTGAAGTCAGCCAGAATTCGAAAGCAATTTCATCCCTAATGCTTGGCCTTTTTGGGCACTGGATTGCCACCATTTTGCAAATTGATTGGCAGTAGCGATTCCTCCTTAGAGTATCTCAAATAAACACTACCTCACAGCAATTATTTAAAACAAATAAAGTGACTTCTTTTTTAGATTCCTGATGCAGGATGGTTTATTAGAGGACGAAGGCGGACAGCTATCAACTAGCTAGAGCGATATTACCCGAGCGGGGAGTAACAACCACTTGTGGCCAATACTCAGCACCCATCACGAACCGAGCATCCACCGTTGGTGCAGCTTAAAGCAAAGTGCGTCAGCAATTAGAAAGATCGCGCATCTCTTGACAACAACCCCACCCAGTATTTTATAAGGCAAACAATGTGGTTAAGATAGCAGCCTGCAAATAGTGCATGCACCGTGTCAAAGTGAAGAGAAGTCCCTGCACGCAGCTTTTATTATATACTAGATACCATCAGAATGAGATTTCCCATCACTTGGCGATTGCACTGATTCTAGCTGAACTGTCTTTTCTTCGTCATTACTCCGTCCCATTGTCTTCCCCTGACCCTCCTCTTGCTCTTTGTTGGGACCAGCTGTTAAATTCCTGGGCCTTTCTTTGTCCTAGCAAGATTTCTCTTCTCCTTAGCTTATAGTTTGCACGTTTTAAATATCCTTGATTGACGTGTAGCTTTGCCTTTTCTCTTTTGTGCCTCTGTCTCTTCACTACATCTCGTAACCCTTTAGCATTGTTTCCCTAATTTCCTCTTCCTATTTTGCACTTTTGTACACTTTTTTCAACCACACTTGGTTTTTACGATACGCTTTGGATCGCTGCTACTAATCGAAGCTGTTGCTTTCGCATGTTTTTTAGATCTGCCCATCATAAACAATAAATATCTGGTAGGGGTTAGAATATGCTTCTTGGCTCTATTGCCGATTTCTGTTTAGACTATATGATCGTTCATAACTCTTGGTGCGAGGCATCATATCACTATTGGCTGAGGGCCATCTAGCACAAAAATGCATGCTAGCACTAAGGGCCCATTTTCAGAGAATGGGTCCAGAAAGTTCCAACCTCATACACTTCTTCCCTAATATAGCCTCATACTTTTAATAACTGCACTTTTAGAGCATGTGTGCTGATCGACGGTATGCGTATATTACGCTGGTCACCAGCGATGATTATATACAGGGTGCATTGGTCTTATTCCACTCAATACGGCATCTATCAGGGTCTCGGCTTCCTGTGGTCTGCTTGGCCACGCCCTCGTTCTTGTCCCCAGAGAGTCTATCATTGCTTGAGTCCACATTCGACTCGGTTATCCATGCTGAGCCAACGGTGTCTACCAACAACGCAGGATTGACATTGCTGGGCCGGCCCGATCTGGCGTACACTTTGACAAAGATTGAGCTATGGCGCCCGTCACTGGCCCAGGATTGGGATGCGCTCTTGTACCTGGATGCTGACACCTTGATCAACAACAATGTTGACGATGTCTTTGAGCGAGTTGACCGGTGGAAGTCGGACAGTGATGCTGCGCACGCTTCTTCCCACACAATGTCAAAGTGGGAATGTGGTGATCTCATAGCTGCTGCTCCAGACATCGGCTGGCCCGATTGCTTCAACTCTGGCGTTATGCTAATCCGGCCTGGGGTTGTGTGCTACAATGACCTCATTAGCAGAGCAAATACGCCAAATACAAATGGATCGTTTGATGGTAAGTCCTGCAACCAAGGCTCTGATGAGGCAAGCTATTCGATTTATGATGCACATAGCCGTATACACCCTCTTAATCAAACTTCAATTGGCTTCTCTAGGTGCTGATCAAGGCCTGCTGAATTCGTGCTTTAGTGACTGGTCCCAATCACCTTCATACAGACGCTTGCCCTTCTTGTATAATGTGACAAAAACTGCGTTTTATTCGTAAGTAACACCAAGCATTAATTCCATGTCACAGCTGATTTTTAGCCATTGCTTCTTACACACATTCCTATTCTCATTCACATTCCAGGTATACCCCTGCCCTTTCTCACTATGGCCATGACACAAAGATTGTTCACTTTATTGGCCAGAACAAGCCATGGAGAATAAGGCGTGGGCACAATGGGCAGGTAGTCTCTGGCCCTGGTGCGTCTAGCATGTGGAATGTCTATTTACAAAAATGGTGGAATATATATGACGAGTTTGTATTGCCAAAGGTAAGCTATATGGCAGAGTAACCTCCTCTAAAAGGGTACCAGGGTATTCCTTGTATACTGGTCAATCATCACTGAGACTCCAGCTAAAATTTATACATAGCTTATGGGCTGATTTGCAGGGAACCCATGAGGGTATCTGTCTGTTCCCTTTTGACAGAAAACTAGCCATAATCTTACTGTTATAGTATGCTAGTGTGTACCCTAACCCTTTCATGTATAAATGCTAAATAAGCAAATGTGCCATATCTACATGCATGCATAGCTGCCAAAGAAACCCGACCAGGTATTGGAAATCAGCATTCAGGATGAGCCCCAAAAAATCCACCCGCACACTACGTCCCAAATTAAGCCGGTTTGCACGGGGTCAGACAAAGGGAGAGCTCTGGAACGCAAGGTTGAGGACGAGCATCGCCCGGCTATGCCAGATTACCCTGGGGCACCTGAAGTCTCCGATTGGCATAAGGACTGGTCTTGGGCTGACAACCGTGTTCATCCTTTTGATTTCAATTGGGTTGAAAGGCATGCCACTCCTCAAAGTGAACCCCAAATTGGGCAACAAGGCTACAAGGGAAAGCAGATATCCGAGCATAGTGTCACATATGATGCAAATAATAGACACGATAATGCTCCGGGAGGATCACTCCCTCCTCAAGAGGGCCCAAAAAGTCGCTTTGTTGACCAAGGACAAGAGCAATCGTATGACCAGCATAGTATAATCCATGATGAGAATAGGGAGTGGGCTCATCAGCACCACACCTACGCTTATGAGCACACCCAAAGTCATTCCGAGCCGAATCACGAAAGCTATGATGCCAGGCAGCACGGCCATTCTAGGTTCGGTGGTGACTATGGTTCTGAAAAGTATGCTCAAGTGCCAACTCATATGCCAATTTATGAAGCATCCCAAGTAGTCATTCATTCCATACCAAGACACGCCCATCATACAACAAACGCTGGTGCTGAGACAAAATATGAAGAGGGTCAAACTGTGCACCACCGCCACCATAATCAACACCATCATGAAGATAAATCACACTCAAAGAATCCTACGTTCTCTGATGTGGTTGAAACAATTGAAAACAGAGAGCCCAAAGCTAGCGTTGTGAATCCTGCTGCCTTGTGGGAGTCTGAAGAGCAACAAAGGGAAAGACGTGAGAAGATCAAGGAGTACGAAAAGATGGCACACTCTTCAGTGTATGCTAGTCAGACCATACCAGTTGCTCCTGATGTTGTCCAAACTCGAGTAGAGGAAACTCAACATCCCACGGACAACTCTTATCTGACAAGATCTTTTAATCAAGGAATAGCTCCCACAGTCGAAACCAGATCTTCTGGAAAATATGGTTCAGAAAAAGTGGCTGAAAGTCCGCTTATGGGCAATGTTGGCTTATCAATCGATAGGAAGGGTCAAGATCAAAACGTCTCTGGCACTGCAAATTATTACCAAATGCCTCAAGTAAGGGACGAGGATGTTCGAAAAGTAGTAACTGACTTCTTGCAACAGTGGCACAAGATAATTGCTGCACGCACAATCAATGACAATGGATACATACTATCAAGCAACCCTATGGTCGAGTCTGATGTGCTTAGGATTGATTCAAGCTCAAATAGAGTGCTTCTAAATACTGTTGTTAGCTGCCAAACCAGAGATGACCAAGGAAGAATGACCGAACACAAATTTACACTAAACTCTAGCATGCGTGTATCTCCTGATGGAGTTCCCGAAAACCACACATTCAATGTGTACCCTGGAACTGAAGCCTCTGGTGTCAACAATGATACAGTGTTGGGTGATAGCGAGATAGATCATGGTGCTGTCCTGGACAACGTTAATGAGGATGGTGAATACGGTGACGAGGAAGAAGATGTAGAAAAAATGCGCCGTCACCTACCAGTAGCAAGTACACCTTATCCCCGAAGCCCAGTAAACTACTCCGAATCTGATGATTCTTACGATGATGGTAGTAGTATAGAGTACGTTGAAGAGGATGATGTTCCTGATGATAACTACGATAATCTGGATGAAGACGCGAATGGTCAAAGCTATACCCTTCCTCGTAGATCAAGTGTTATTGCATTCAATGGAGCAGGTATTCCCACGTCCACACTCCCAACGACTGGTTTGCCTGAGTCTCACAAAGCATTCTGGGACCTTCAGCGTCAACTGGTTTCATTCCAAATGAGCCAGAACAAGCCAAAAGTCAGAGAAAGCCAAAGCACCAATGACGACAGCAGCTCAGACTTTTACACATTCAATGACAGAGTAATAGACAAGATCCGACCCAGCTCGCCGCCAACACCAGACTTTGATGACGCTGAGCCAATCATGTATAAGCAGAGATCCCCTGATACAAATGCTTACAACATAAACAACACTTCTGGTGAATACAAAAAAGAGCCCAAGGTGGAAACCTCGTCGATGGATGACTTTGCAAATTACAGGATCACATGGAATATGAATGAAATTAAAGCAATTCCCAAGCAGGTCGCCCAGGGGGTACCTCTACCTTCAAATATACCTGGAGGCAACATGTGGTCTTCTGGTGAAGATACCATTAATCAAGGCTTTGTAGCAAGCATTGCAGGACCACAGGCTTTAACCCATTCTTTCACGCCAAATCCTAATGCTGAATTGGCAATGCACTCGGAAGCGCAGACAAGCCTACCTAACCTAGCAGATACATCAGTGACATCTGCGGATGCAAGGTCGAGCGAGGCAATTCCAACATCAAGTGCTACGCCAAACATAATCAACCCATCCCAAGCTGGATCTATCGTCAATGTTTCTGAGGGAGCAGCAACTCCAAGATCAATATCGCTATCGTCGCACAATAGTAGCAGCTCAAAGAGCCTACTGCTATCAAAAGCCTCAACACCAAACCCAGGCACATGGATAGATTCGCATTGGACCGACATAGTTAGCCAGATGCCGGAGCTGGTAAAGGATGTTGACAAGAGTGGTAGACCAGTAGCCAGACGACAAAGGTCAATGACCGAAGTCGCTAAGAGGAAGAGTCCGGATAGCACTAATAGTGTAACCAAAGAAAAGTCAGGATCTGGCACAACACCAAGACTGAGAAGAGGAAAATCATTCACACAAGCACCAAACACGCGCCGATATGTTGGCAATATCGAGGTTACATTGCTTGGTGAAAATGAAGAGGAACACGATGAACCGGACAAGGAGATTCAGCAGTGGTTCTGGTACAGAGCTATGCGCAAATCAGATGAAGATCTTCAGGATAAGTTGGAATCATCTGAATCTCCATCACACCCTTCACTTCGTCATAGTCTTTCGACACCCCACTTTATGCGGAGAACTGCATCATCGCTAAGCATTAATGGAAATATAGGTGATATTCTACCACCAAACTCATATAATCTCGCTAGAAGGAGACAGTCTGTTCCTGCTGTGGGTATCCTAAATTCATCAAAGATTGGTCAAGATGAATCTGAATCATATGATCCGTTTTCCAAGGATGTTGAAAAGGACAGCAAGGGCTCTGAAGAGGTTAAAAAGGATTGGGAATTACAGAATACCGAAGAGACAAGTGCTATCAAAGATTTGAATGGGAAAGCTAAAGCAAGTAGTGATCCAAATAAAAAGAAAGAGGAAGAAGAGGGTATCAAGAGTATCTCTGAATTGACAAATGAAAATGAAAACATGGAACACAAAAAAGATAAATTTGTCTATTCACCAGACCCCTATTCTGACGATGAGTACGATGATTACCTTGACCTAACAATTTCAATGAAACACTCACAGTGATTTTTATATTTGCAGACAAGTAGCTTCAAGCAGCCCACCAAACACCGTTTCGTCTTCAACGACTTTGGATATCTCACATTAAAACGTATTATGTGGGAACAATATTAGCCTAACTATTTCCCTTGCGACTTTGATTTTTACTGATACTTTTTTAACTATTTATAACTGGGGCTTTTATTATCGCCCAAGAACACATAAACTATTAATAATAATAGCACATTAATAACCATTTACCAAAACATTTATATTCAAAGTTCCAAATTGTCTTTGGAATCAAACTGTGGTATTAATATTTGAAATTGAATAAAAATACTTGATGGCGATTGATTTTAAAAAGATATAAAGAATGACCCAAAAAAATTGTTTTTCCTTTTTAGTTGAACCTGACCAAATGCTTATAAATTAGTATATTATATCCGAATCTATTAAATATTTGCTATGGATATCAGGCATCTTTGCATAGAGCTGCCTGTCAGGACTTACTCTAAGCCATTTTCTTTGATATAAAGACAAAACCATTGTAATTTTTTATTTACCGTATTATAACCTGACCATCAATTTGGCTGTGATTGCAGCCCCTATAATCATTGACCACCAAAAGGTACTCTTCAAAAATCATGATCCATATTGTGGATGTCATTTGAAAATAAAAACATATCCATTAGTTTTTTTTTAAATCAGGCCACAAACTTGTTCAAAAATGACTATTCAGTCTTGATAAATTGAATGAGTTTTAAAATAAAAACTGCTGAGAATCCTATAAAGGACTTTAATGAATAGGATGAATATATATATGCTTATAATTGTATGGAGGTAAAAAAGAAAGAGCGAGAGAATTAGAAAAAGAACATCAGTCAAATAATAGCTATTTATTTCTTTGTGTATGTGGGCTTGTGGTTTTATATATATGTGCGTGTGTGTAGAGATAGAGAGAATGGATACATTACGTAGGGTTCAATATAACCGAATTAATAAAGCCAAAACAAATGTCAAGAGATATAATACTTAGTTAATTTGAGGTAGTTTGGGGACAGGTGGAATGTCTGCGTCAGGGTGATTATAGTCTTCGTTATTTCTATTGTTGTTATTTCCGTGATAGCGATAATGTGAAGCACCACTGACAGTGTTACGACGGCCCAAATTGGAAGAATGCTTAGAAATAGTGCGGCGGCGTGAAAGGGTTCCAGTTGGAGATGCAACGGGTGATCTTGATGCGTCAGGCAAAAAGTATTTCATGTCGGCAGGTGTAAATACGTACGGTTTGACCCTTATGGATTCGTTGGAACTGAGATCATTCAGGGCCTGGGTGACCAATGAAGGGTTGGAGAACCAAGCAACTGCTCTGCTTTTATTAAACCACTTGATTCTGACAATGTTGTCTTCACTCTTGTAGTCATTGAATAGTTGCTGGAGCTCTCCGGTGCCCATTGGTGTGACAAAGTCATATAGCTCGATTGTGACTTCGGTTCGATACTTTATCCTTACTGCCTCTTCCTCAAGTGGCACTGCTGCTTTCAGAATCTTCGGAGTAGTAGCGGCTGATGCGTTCTGAGATGATGTACCCGGTTTGCTGTTTTCTCTGTCCTCATTTCTTTGATTGAACATGTCAAGATCCCCTGGCTGGAACTGGTAGGGTCTAACTTTGACCAATTTGCTTGATTCTAAATCGCCCAATACCTTGGAAGCCATTTCCTGTCTACGGAATAGCGCAAGAGCACGGGTATCGCAAAGCCACTTGATTCTGTAGCCACCTTTATCGCACTTGTTATGCTGGTATGGCTCAAGCATCAGATTTAGATCAATGGTCTCGAATTCTGGAGAAAAGTCATATAGCTCAATGGTCTTTTCAGGCGTGTACTTTTTGCGAATTGCATCACGAGTCCATTCGGGTTTATCCTTTTTGGCAGGTGTCACGCTCAGCGATCTGAATCGTCTCAATGCAGTCTGGTACTCCTTTGGGAAAGCTCCTATTTTCAAAGCAAGTCAATGAAAAGTTAGTGTGTGATAGCATACATTTCACTATGACGCCAATAATTGGTCTATGGGCACACTGCCGCTACTACAGCCATCACACTGTGAATTTTTATAAGTTTTTGTGGGTAGTGTGAATGGGGAACAAAATTGACAAGTGAATGGTAGGAACTTTTCTTTGCATCAAAAACCATTGGTACTTGTGGTTAATTATGATTGGACAGGTAATTCCAGAAATCAAAGCTATTATTAGACTTACCGCCAGCCATCAGACCACCGCCGTCCATGTTGTTGTTATTACTAATGTTGGATGGGGAGGATACAGACAACTTCCTGAACTGATGGTGCTGCTGAGATGCATTCTTGTTACGTTCAGGCGTGACTAGCAACGGATTTGCTGCTGCTGCTTGTGCAGCACTTTTGTTCGGTGCTACATTGTATACGGGCATATTCTCGCTGTCCCTAAAATAACAATGGGAGGCATGACCTGTCTCGCCTATGCTGTCCCCATTGATGGAGGAGTTACCGCCAGCGGCATCGTCGAAGTTCTCGTTGGTTGGAGAGGTCAGAAATTGGTGTGCTGCATTGCTCTGACTAAGAGGTGAGGATTGGTGCGGCAAATGTGTCTGGAGAAAGGTCTTGCGTCTAATTGGGGTGGTGTGGTTGGAGTTGGGGGGATTCATTCGAAGGACAAAAGTGTGGAAAAAATACAAGGCAAAAACTAATAAAGAGACAGTGGGTAAGTAAGAAAGCAGGTGATAGAAAAGGTATAAAAAAGACCAGGTCTAGACAGAAAAAGGTTAGGGGATGGCACTTCAAGATGCGAGTGACACCATTGCAACCAGCAAAATAATGACCTTTCTTTCTTAGCTGTTATCATCGCCTATCCCTACACATGTGCTGCTCACTTTGACTCACAAGGCCCAAAACAGGTTTACTGGAAATGTTGGATCCAGTCTAAACTTTTTTTGTCTCATTGGCCTTTGCAGTCTGTCTTATAAGGATACCCTTTACAATGGTGGCTGAATGACTTCCAGTACCAATTAGAACCCGACACCTGCTTAAATTCTGACTGTAAGGGAGGCTTGTTTTCAGCAATGCAATTAACTGTGCTATTAGGAACTGACATTGACCAATTTTGTTTATTGAAAATACACATAAGGTTGCTTTAATTGAATAGAATTATGTCGGGGATATAATTAGATTGATGTTTGGATGCTATGATGCTTGTGCTTTAAAGGTTGGATGCAATAGTCTGGAGCCAGACATTAACCTGTTTGATCTGCTGCTGGACCATCTCCTTGCTAGTACCGCCGAGAGAAGCACGGTTTTCCACACTACGTTCGAAGTTCCAGACTTCAGCAACATCCTTTTCGAACGAAGGGTGGAGTGTCTTTAGATCCTCGACTGTTAACTGAGAGAGCTGACACTTCTTGTCCTCGGCCATACGGACCGCTGAGCCAGAGATGTGATGTGTTTCACGGAATGGAACGCCCTTTCGGACAAGATAGTCGGCAAGATCTGTGGCCAACATGTCGTCGGTCAATGCAGCTTGCATCTTTTCTTTGTGCACCTAATTGCCAAGACGCAAATGTAGTAATATAATTAGTAACTCGGAATATAAGAGAAATCGACAATAGAAGCAGGGTTTACTTTTGGGGTGCTGGCTCAGTGATATGGGTATGTTGTAACCATTATTTGGTGTCTTGAAGACTAATCGTTTAACCATCATAGCTAGCAAGTTATATAATCTTTCCAAGAAAAACTGATACTTACAGTTAGGGTTGAGATGACAGCAGATGTGATCTGAAGAGATCCGCTTAGGGTATCTGCGACATCAAACATAGGCTCTTTGTCCTCCTGCAGGTCCTTGTTATAGGTGCTTGGTATTCCCTTGTACGACATCAAGAATCCAGACATGCTGCCAAACACCCGACCGCATTTTCCACGCAAAAGCTCAAGACTGTCTGGGTTCTTCTTTTGTGGCATAAGGCTGCTTCCAGTGCTGTAGGCATCAGCAAGAGCAACAAATCCAAACTCTGCAGTAGAGTAGATAATGAGGTCCTCAGCCAGCCGGCTGATGTGGGTCATTGTCATGGTTCCCCAGTAAAGGAATTCCGCAACAAAGTCGCGGTCAGATACACCAAAGAGTGAGTTTGGAATCACGGCATCAAAACCAAGTTCGTTGGAAAGGAACTGGCGAGATACACGGAATGGGTTTCCAGCAAGAGCACCGCTACCTAGTGGGAGGCGGTTAGTACGAGCAAGAAGCTGACAGAGACGCTCAGCGTCATCTTTGAACCAGAAGGCAAAGCTCATCAGGAGGTGAGACCACCGGATAGGCTGGGCTCTTTGAAGGTGAGTGTACCCAGGCATAAGGATATCAATGTCGGTTTGGGCGCGGGTGGCCAAGGCTTGGATAAGCTCGCACAAGTATGTAAGGAGTTTGTGGCCCTCGTCGCGCAACCATAACCGCATATCAGTAGCAACCTGGTCATTTCTGCTACGTCCAGTATGGAGTTTTCCAGCTACGGAGCCGATAAGCTCGCTGAGACGACGCTCGTTGGCGGTGTGAATGTCCTCGTCGCCTGGCTTGAGCTGAAACTGGTTGCTCTTCCACTCCTGACGGACGCGTTCGAGACCCTCATGTATTTGTTGCTGCTCCTCTGCAGTCAAGATACCTTGCTGCTGCAGGGCCTTAGCATATGCCTGTGACCCAGTAAGGTCAACATCGTACATACGACGATCAAAATGAATGGACTCGTTAAAGGCCTCCATCAAAGGGTCTGTTTTACCGGAGAAGCGACCTCCCCACAGCTTTTTTGGTTCAGCAGGCATCTTTTGATAGGCTTTTGCGTTTAAGTGAAGACTTGTTTAGTGGTAAATATACAAAAATTTTACAAGTATATGCAACAAGAATGGTATATATGTTGCAATAAAATTATCAATAATATAAGACTTGGGAGGTTGAGAGTTAACTTAAGATAAGCGAGAAGAGCAAGTGCTGACTTGTAGGCCTTTTAAGCACTTCAGGCTGTTAGTTTTCGTTCATCAACTTGCAAAATACCATGGCACCGAATAAAGGGATATCCAATCATGAGCGACGATTCCGCATCCATTTTTCATTATTGGTTTGGTTCTATCAAAAGAGACTAATAAAGAAAGGTTAGTGACGCATACAAGCCAAACAACCTGACTCATATTCTATACAAGGAGAGGAAATTTCCAAGTCCTTGAAACTCAAAACAATCAATTATAAAAATTTTCCCCAACATGATTAGTAGTCGTCACACATCAGGTCTCAAATATTTAGCTGTGGTGTTTTTTGGGTTATCAGTTATTGACCCTTGACTGATAAATCACTTTGCTGTTGCGTCGGTTGGTTGAGCTTTTGGTCCTGATGTTGCTGTTGCTGCTATTCTATCCATGGCTTCGAGTTTTGCCAAGTTAATGGCAATAAACCTGGAATCCAATGCACTGCATGCGACAACATCCTTAGATTCACCAATGGCTCCAATATCCTGACAATGTGCTGTCGATAATTAGACAGGTGCCTGCTAATAAACCACCCATCACGCTTTAACAATTTATTCTGCAAGCATACTATTCATCAAGCAGGAAATTCTGGTTTAGTTGCGCATTGCTATGCAAGATTAAAAACATTTTTTGGATTCTAAATATCGGTGTTACCCATAACCCGTTGGCATTTTCAGTCAGCCAAGCACTAAATTTGCACTATCTTGTGATGAGGCCAAAACATATTTTATTCATATAAAAATACAAGGATGTACGGAGGTTACCAGCAGAACTATGAGCAGCAGCGCATGCAGGCTATGCTTGAACAAAAGCAGGTAATTGCGTTAACCATTTCAAAATAGGTTTAGAATTGGCCTGGAGATCCATGCCAGAGCTATTGGAGAATTGTGCGAAATTGCTGACATGATACTTGGTGTCTGTAATAATAGATGAAGGACTTTATGCGTCTTTACTCTTCACTCGTCTCTCGCTGCTTTGATGACTGCGTAGAAGATTTCAACTCCAAGACACTATCTGATAAAGAGGCAAGTATATTAAGCATAGACATCATACTAAATTTAATAAACAAATATGCTACCAGTTATTACAAATCAAAATTTATATTCGATCTTTTTTCTATAGAATGAATGCGTATCAAAGTGCACTATCAAGTTCATGAAGATGAACGAACGTATTGGTCAGAGATTCGCTGAAGAAAACGGCAAGCTTATGGAAGAGCAGGCAAAGATGACACGCTAGATTCCAAAATAGCTTAAATTATAGATTGTTTTCGTACAACAACAAACTGCTGTGTAAACATGGAGTTATTAATCCACTACAACTTTAAAACATCATTATCATCGTTAAGGCGTTTACAAAAGTCTTCTTTTTATACAAGTAAACAAATGTGGATGATACAAATTTCAAAAATGGTAAACCGAAAATTAGCTCTGGAATTTCTTGAGGTTGTCCATCTGCTTGAGGAGATAGTCCAGATCCTCATCAGAGATCTTTGTTGCCAGACTATATACATATACGTGTTAGGAAGCAGAATTAACAAATTGTTATTATTGATACTATAACTATGTGTTCTTTGGATTTGTAGTTATATTTACCTTGGAATTAGTGCTTTGGCCTCTTCGGGGTCACTGCAGCACAGGTTACAAAGTTGGGCGATCTCGAAATTGGCAAGATTGTCCTTTTGGTATAAGCTAGTAGTTACATTCAATGATAAACATTTGTAAATAATGTGCCTCACAAAGACATTGAATCAGTTATACTTTTGGATATATGGACAATAATTTTTGGTGACCAGCGATTATAGGGGCAATCCCAGCCAAATGTATGCCCAGTTTTACTAGTAAACATTCACCCTTGAAAAATTATGATCCATATGGTTGATGCTAGCTTACTTTCTAATTTCACGAATTGTGTCAGTATTTGTAAAGCGACTGAACTGCTGTACATAGCTCAATGTCTTTTGATATACACTATTGCGTTAACAATACATCACAATATTTACAGGCAATTAAGCACATAATCCAATCTATACTTGATACAAAACTATCATTGTATATATATATCCTATTGCTTACGGGTTCATCCGACTTTCCTCCCTGGTTTTGGATTCTATCTGTGCCTCTAGCAATATCTTGAGCTCTGAAATCAAAAGGCACTCTTCATTGTTAAAATCTAGATAAAAAGTATATAGGTTTGAAATGTTCATATTGTTAAGCTTTATAATACACTAGTATTATTTCAACCACGAAATTCCCATTAATGGTCTTTTTATGATGCAAGTATTCCATTAAATTGCTTGCTTACCAGGACCAAGCTGTAATTTGGATGCGTTCTCTTCCTCGGCAAGAGTGCCGGGAGGCATAAAACTCGACATCTCAATAAATATTATATCGAATGAGGTATTTGCAAACACAATAGCATGAAAGGAATGCAAGTTGGCCCACAACTGCACGCGTAACTGACAGATATAGAAATATCAAAACCTAACCTAACAATGTTTACAAAGCTGGGTCAACACACACACCAAGTCCGTCTTGATTATAAATCTGATCAACATTTTATCAAGACCCATGTACTCAAAAACCGAGGCATAAAATTTTTGTTTGACATAGAAACCGTTGATATAAGCTTGAATGGAGTATAAATATACCATCAGACATCACAGCAGTCTCTTCCTTGTCTTTCTATTTATTATTACTCTTTTATACTCTTCATGAGCGTCTTACTTATTTCTATTTATAAAGTAAGTTTTCATAGACCTTTTGAACGCTGTTGTTCACAGATTTTTAATGATGATACACAAGCTGGCACCAGTCCTATAAATTGATGAGGATGCCTTTTGCTGAGCACCAATATACGCAGGTGCTCCTGAACTTTCTGTGACTACATACTTGTTATGTCTAGCCTATATATCATTTATTCATGTTTCTAACATCATATCGTATGTATTGATTTTGATAGACTGTCGAAGCTCATAGGCTCTGATTCTAACACAAGGCTGTAAATGATCTTGATCGCCTACAGCATATGAACTTTTCTCATTTTTCGCTTTATTATTAATAAATTTGCCTGACTCTAATTATCACCAGCACACATAACTGCATGCTTGAAAAGCGCCAATTATACTTGTGTTTTTGACCCTACCAAGCAAACATAGTTTATAGATTTATAGACATCTTGCTTTTCTATGAGTCTTGATTAATTAATAGATCATCTGCGGAGTTCTTGGCAATATTCTAAAAATACCGCACTCTTGTGTCCAAACATTCCACAGAGAAGTAAAAATCAGAAAAGTTTGGTAGTCTAGGAATAACCATAGATGGGACATGCCGAAAAGCTGATTGATTGTTTAAATGCCTTTCTTCTTGGCAAGCACACGGTTCCCAGGGTATAAATTAATGCGAGAGGCCCGAGAAATTTCTGTGTCGGTAGATTTTGAGGAGGTTGAGACATACGGGCTGGATGTTGAGCTCTAGCAGTCATATAATCAGAGCTCACAAGGCCTTATGCAAAATAGCCCTCAGGAATTGCATAGCAAATGGCTGATGATTGGGCCAAAATTTGAGAACCCATGTTTGCCTACTATATATTTGATCACTAGCAAAATCTCATCATACACGCATATACTCCCACATATTGTTCAGGTGACCAAATGTACTTGTGCTGCTGTCCTATAGAGCCACGTTAATGTAAAAGCTCTGGAATATAAAACCATACTTGAATTCAGACCACAATTCTAGGTTACAGAGCACTGCCAAAACTTGCAAAATTGAAATTGATAGCGAAACTAATGCTATTATACCATGCTAATGCTTTTTTCAAATAATTTCTAGAATTGTATAGTATGGGCTAGGACATAAACCTAGCCAAGTCATGACCTTTATCGATTAAGTCGAATATATTAAAGGTGTTTATATAAATCTGAAAGGGATGGCTTTCAAAACTAGCCTAAACATTGGCAGCTTGGTGTTTCCAAAAACTGGGTGTTTGTGATAGTATAAACACACTGGATGTTGTGTATTAGCGAGTTTCCTATCACAGCCATGTACCAAGCAAACAACATAGTTTGGGTCTACTATGGCGATTTGTCTGATGTTTATGCGCAGCACTGAACAGGCTGAATGCGATGATTGACGACAAGTGTGGGTTGGCTGTGTCGATTGGCTGTGGGTGCTCCGCCAAGCCCACAGTATTCTTTCCTGCCTTTCTTGGCAGTGCTTTCCTCTCAGCGCCATTATCTTGATAGCTGTCCTATGTAATCAGTGCTTACTTTGTCAAATGCCAGTGACTATTCAGGTTTCTTGCTCCTATTTTCACATTTTAGCGTTTATTACCTTTCTTGTTAATAGCTTAGCACATATTTATCAACCTTCGCGAAATGGGCACCGAAGATTTGCTCATTTGTAAATGGAAAGGATGCAAGGCTGAGCCCTTCACCGACCCTGACACTCTATATGCCCATTTGACTCAAACCCACATTGGTCGAAAGGCCACAGGAAATTTGTGCCTTGATTGTCATTGGGACGGCTGTTCTACAAAAACCACCAAGCGTGACCATATAACTTCGCACCTCAGAGTCCACATTCCGCTCAAACCCCACAAATGCTTGCTGTGTGACAAGACATTCAAGCGCCCCCAGGACCTCAAGAAGCACGAAAAGACCCACAGTTTGTCTATGGATGACCAGCTCAAGCACCAACATCAGCAACACCATGCTTCAATGCAGGTCCCTGTCATGATTTATCAACCTGGTGTAGGTGCTAGCTACTATCCCCCTCAGTATCCAGCAAAGTCGTCCCCATATAATAACCATGTGTTCCCACCATCTCCAGAGAACAGCCAATGTGACTCTGATGGTCGTGTTCCTTCTGGTAAGTACATCAGTGCATTTTATATAGACAGATTTGTACCAAGATATCTTACTCATAGCACATCAACTATTACATTTAGACTACCATGTTGGAGTGCCGCAATATCCACTTAGTGTGCCTGGCGCTGTCCCAGGGTATGTACCGGATGCATACAATAATGCTGCTCAGGCCCAGAATCTAGGAAAGAGAAGTCTTGAAGCCGTTGAGCAAGTATACAACACTATCAACAAAGCCCAGAGGCAGGAATCTGGAAATGAATCTGCACATGCTTCAGGTATGTATTGCTCACCTTATGTATATATATAATTATAGAATAATTCTACTACACCTTCTAGCCCTACTATTTCTCCATATATCACCCCTTACCCAGCACGCGAACATACGCACTCATACATATATCCTGCCATTCTATATTGCCCCTTCACACAAAGATTTATTGAGTTCTACAAACCTATGCCATCTTTTCCTTTATATCGTGTAATCATCCACTCATTTATATGTGTGCTCCACAATCACATGAAATGTAGATTTATTGGCTAGCAGGAATTTATTCTGTATATTTTCTGAAATGTCAAACTTACTTATGTGTGGTTTATTAACATCAATGTATTCATCATCATTATTTTGTAGCACAACTAAATATTAATCGTGTTCTCCAGCTCTGCCCCAACGAAAGCTTCAATGATCTTGATGCACTTCCATCTTCACTGCAGAGTAGTGAAAGTATTGCCCAGTTCAACAAGTCGATTATGGAGCTTTATCCACAACTCACAGGCGCTCAAATACATATGAAGCCTACGATGACTTATCCTGCTACACCTCCAAAGAGCTCCCCCGATTCTTCCGCTTCAAACTCAAACACCACATCCCCTTTCGGTTTGGACATGGCCATACTGCAGCAGGTTGTATCTGGTCAGCTCAACTCTGCTGAAAGCACTGCAGCACCTCTCATGCATATTTCTGGATCTGTTGAACCTACTCAAGCGACTGGTAATAACATGCTGAGCAATAAGCTGCCTTCTCCCCAGCCTTCTGTGTATACCGATTATGCAAATTCGTCTCCATTATTTGCTGACGACTTGGTCATCAAATCTAATTCTGAGAATGGCTATCAATGTACTCCTTCTCTAAGTCTTCCTGTAACCACTAATGGCAACTTTGGTAGCATTGGCATCACCGCAAAACCCACTGACAATGCCTATGCTGGTGCTGATGCGAAGGTTTACCAGAACCTCCTTCAACAGCTTAATGCCATTAGCCAACCTGCTCCAATGGCCACTACCACTACTCCTGTCACAATGAACAATCAACCAGGTGTTTCTACTGCTGCTATGAATACGGTTCCAGTACAACCAGTGGCTGCTCAGGTTCAAGTTCCACAATATAGACCTATTGCCAAACCACATTCGCGTATGCATAGTGCTCCACAAATTATAACCAGCAATGCCCCTGCATATTCAACGAGTACATCGCAGACTATGATATACCCAACTGTACCAAGTATTCCTGCTTCGAATGTTACATCTACAAGTCAGATACAGCCACAGCCATTACAGTCTGTTGTTCCTATGATTCCACAGTATAACGACAAGATGGCAGGAATTGGATCAATGGCCGCAAAGGCAAACATTATGCGTCAGCAGCTCTATGGACCAGGAGTGCCAGCAACTATGAACCAGACAGCAGCAAATCATGCACTTGCCTCTCTAATGCAGGCACGTCAGATGGGACTTCAATGTCAAGCTGTTCCCGACTCGGTGGAGGAAGATTCTACAGCTGATAAGAGGGGACTCAAACTCAAGGATATCCTTAACCCCGGTGATTCTGATACCGACGCAAGGGAGGAAAGGCCTGAAACACCTGCCACACCAGACTTAAGAAAGGCCAAGATTTTGGGAACTCCTAACCCAGGATTACTGGCATCACCGGCTTACACGGACGGCTATACTTCCGAGGCTATCGGATCGACATCTAGGAACGTTGATGAGCTCTTTGCAGACTTGGATGAGGTTGAAGAGCGCCCATACTCAGTAACAAACCCAGATGTACGTTCGGTTGGTACTGTTAGGGCCGCAGCTTATGGTGTAGCTTCTGGGTCGGTAAAAGCTGAAGTGGCAGCAGCAACAAAAACAACGATACAGGAAACAGTGAAGGGTCAAAACAAATCCCCCCAACCCTTGTCATACTTGCATCGCTTAAGAAACACACCCAAATCAGCAGTCACAGAGTCTACTGATAACGACAACAGCGATAACGGACAAGACGAAGATACACTGAGAAAGATTGCTGGCATGCTTAACCGCATAAATCAATTATATGTACAGTCCATTAAAAGTGGAAAAGCCACAACCCATACGGAAACCACAAAAGGCAGTCACACATATAGGACAGAGTTAGGCCAAGAGGAAGCAGCCTCCGAACCGGTTATAGCGAAACCAAATGTGGGAATTCTGGGCGAAGAGCAAGTGCCACCACAAACCAAGAAAGGGTCGATTAGTGAACAAGATCTATTAGATCGACTCTCAAGACTCAGCATAATCGGGAGCAGTGTGTCATAATGGAGAATGAGAGAGAGTCATATATTTGACCCATTCAGTCCAAGTGGCCGTAGCATCATCATCCCAACATTGGTCAAATACAATAGTTGTACAGCATCGGGGAGATTTGTTTTCTTTATTCATAGCACACAGCATCTTACAATCAAGATATATTTCTATATATATTTATATTTTTACCGCCATAGGATTATTTTTCAATTGTCATTAGTGTATTCAAAAATGTGATAAGATAAATATTAGTGTTAACGATATGATGCATTTGGATAAACACGCATGGCGGGTATTTAAACGTGACGACCAACAGTTCAGAGCCCAAGAACGGGATCTGGATTGTTGGGGGCAGTGTTTAGGCTAGTAAAGTCTCTGATAAAGGTCAGGATTGGCACAAAAAATGGCGAAAATATTGTATGGGTTGCAGGGGCGGTAGTTATGACTGGTCGTTAGCTTCGGTGAACTCAAGGCCAAGGAGCAGGTTGGCGAGTGGTTAGATACACAAGTGAGTCAAAAAACAAAGCAGCAAAATAACAGAACATCCACAGTGTATGGTGGACGGGCCGAGAAGAGGAAGACTGATAGCAAATGGATTTTGTAGCTGATAACATCAGCAGAGCCTTTTAGGCACTAAAAAACTTGAACAGTAACCGGTCATTGGAGAAGAAAAATTTAATCGCCCATATGCAGGGAAAAACGTGAATTGCCTTTAGCGCAAAAAATGTTTGTTAGCTAGCAAGATCACATCTTTGTGCACTGGGGTTACCCATATTTTCTATTGGAGACACTCCACAGTGGATTGGGGGTTAGATAAGAATTGTGCATAGTTTACAGAGAAATGAGGCAAGATCCAAAAAACAATGACCATGGCTGATAGGTAAACAAGCAAAGGGTGTGCTTGAATGTCTATAATTTTGCAATTGGAGGACTTTTTATGAGAGTGTGTCCATGACCACCCACCAGATCACACAGACTGGTCCATTCTCAAAAGATATAAAATAGGTACAAAAAGTCTACTGCAATTTGAATCAGACAGCAAGCCACTCAAGAATTCTTTCCCACCTTCATCGCTTTTGAATCTTACTACCTGGTACCCTCCAAGCTATCAGCTAACCAACTTACCACGAGTCTCATTCACTTAAGGTTTCATTATTCTCCAATCGCCGTCTTTGTTTCTGGCTTATTTGTTCTCCCCCTTTTTGATTTATTTGAGTTTTTTCTGGTCTGATCGTCCAGGACTTTTCTCTGTCTTCGACAATGAACAAGGCATCGTCCCAGACCCCTGAGCCGGGAAACCCATTGAGCCCAGGGTCCATTGACCAGCAGCTGATCGACGACTTCGACAAGCCCGTCTCGACCTCGCGCAGGACCATCCCAACTGTCATTCGCGAGTACTTTTCGTCTTATATTTGGAAGGTCGATGCAAACATTCTGCCTCTGTTCATTGTTCTCTATATCTTCTCAGTCATGGATCGCAACAACATTGGTAATGCCAAGGTCGCTGGACTCGACAAGGATTTGGGCCTCCATGGCGAGCAGTTCAACTGGGTCGTCTCATCGATGTTCTTCACATACATCTTCTGCGAAATCCCCGCAAACATCATGCTCAAGAAGGTTCACCCTAGAGTATGGTTCCCCATCATCATCATCGCCTGGGGTGGAGTTTGCATGTGCTTGGCGGCTGGCAAGAGCTATGCCTCTTTGATTATACTCAGACTTATTCTTGGTGCTTTTGAAGGCAAGTATAGCGAGCGTTTATCTCCAGATAATAATTGATAATGGAGGCGATAGTGGAAGACAAGAGCGCGGCAGCAGTAGCTGTGATTGCCCTTTACACCAGTCTTGTATGCTTTGATATTGGCTGTGACATAGTATTTGGATATGCATGGTATGCATCCAAGTATGCAGATCACCTACAAAAGTTCGGCATCAGAGATATACTGACCATCCTCTAGTCAGGCTGGAACACGCGCATATGCTTTCCTTGCAGATATGTTATCATTCAAAACAGCAGCAACATCTGGAGGGCTTTGCCACGTTATCGCCTCATCGGGCCCTCTATTCGAAGCGCCAAAAGAGCAAGCAATATTCTAACATTTCCATTTGATATTTCCATTTATAGCTGGCTTCGTTCCAGGATTCATCTACTACATCTCTTTCTGGTACACAAAGAGACAGCAGGGCCCTCGTCTATCTCTCTTCTTCTCGGCTGGTACGTTTGCTGGTATCTTTGCAGGCCCATTGGCTGCCGCTCTGACCAACATCAATGGCAAGCTGAAGGAGTACCAGTACATTTTCCTTGTTGAGGGCGGTGTCACCGTGTTCCTTGGCATCGTGTCCATTTTCTTGCTGTCCAACTACCCTGAGAGCGCCAGGTTCCTTACCAAGGAGGAAAAAGAGACTGCCGTCAAGCTTCTCAAGAGAGAACAGGCTTTGAGCGGCGGCCGCCATGTCATCCTCTCCCAGGTGCCCAAGTTCTTGTTGGACTGGAAGCTGTGGGCCTACGGTATTATTTTCTGGATCTCTTCAACTGCTGGTATCACCCAGGCTATCTTTGGTCCCACTCTTATTGCCTCTATGGGATACACTAGCACCAAGGCCCAGATTATGAGCTCTTTGCCCTCCACCTGTGGTTTTGTCAGCCAGCTGTTGTCTATGTTCATTCCTAGAATCTTTCCTCGTCTCAGTGTTTTGATCATGATCCAGGCCCTCTTTACTTGCGCTTGCTACATCGTCCTCGCCACCACTACCGGAAACAAACTCAGAATGGCTTTCCTGTGTCTTGCCAACTTTGGTACTTCGCCCATCATGCCATATGTCAGTCTGTGGATGCTGAACAACACTGTCGGCGTTACCCAGCGTGCTGTTGGATCCGGGTTGACCATCATGCTTGGTGGTATTGGCGGTCTTATCGGTTCTCACCTGTACCGTGAGATGGACAAGCCCTACTACCGCCATGGACATAGAATTATCGCCGTCCTTTTTGGTATCTCGTTCTTGTTGACTCTGAGTCTCGCTGCATTTTTCTTTTTTGAAAACAGACGCAGAGATAAGCTTGAATTTGGCAGAAACCACAACTCCGACGGTGGTCAAACACCTGGAGGCGACGTTGATTTGGATGATGGAGATACTGAAGTTGAGCTCATGGGTGACAAACTCCAGTCTCACAGATACACGTTCTAAATCGTTTGATATAATTTGCATTTGCTTTCGTCTATTCCCTGATATTTCTCTTGTTAGCTAATAATAAATAACAGTTGTCGTTTTACGTCCGTTAATTTGTCTAACTAAAATATAGACTAACTTGGACAAAACGTGCTATCCATTATTTTTTGGCTTGATGGTTATCATTCGCATTCAGTAGTTTCCGGTGCTCTTTAGAACATTGTATTTAACCCTGATTTGACTTATTAAAAAGCACTGTCTAGAAAAAAGCTTTAGCTATAGCTGATTTTCGACTTGACTCGAGTGATTCTTGTATGAATGATTTTCATTTCAAATGACTACTGTTTTTACGCATTTGGAGTTACTTTTGTATCCTCGCTAAGGGTAGTAATTTCTTGACGTGTCTAAACTATCTTTACTATTTTTTTAAATTCAGGTACAAAGTGTAGTGACAAAAGAAAGTGTCTAAGAGAGAGAGAGAGAGAGAGAGAGAGAGAGGTAGTGTATATTAAAGGGTGCGCGTACTGAATTTCAGGCTTCCTTTATTAGCCTTTTGTAATCACCACTTTTGATAGCACCCTTATGTCCGTATTTATTTAGAATCCTTTAAATTGATATTACATTTCACTGCCACCATCTATAATTTAGACTTGAACACATGCTTAAAAGACTTTTGCATATTGCCAATACATATCCGTGGAGTGTAGATTTGTGGATAACATTTCCTACATCGATGTTATATTTATTTGCTATTATCAATCGTAATGCTTTAGGTAATAAATATTGCTGGACTTATTGTTACTAATAAAGCCTCTCTTTCGGAACATAACGAATACTCAACATTACTCTTATAACAAAATTGTAGGATATGTCAAAATCAACAAAAGCTTTGAGAAAGACGTTGCGCTACATGGAAATCAGTTTAATTGGGTCATGTCAGCATTTTTTATTAGTAAGTCCAAGTGCTTTACATCAATCAAGAATTACAATTCCTGGGTTAAAAGGTGGCACTAAGTTCTACTAGAACCTTGTTTAAATAATTTATATCATAGCTTATATTTTGTTTTCTATACCTGCAAACTATATGATGATGGTTCTGGGTGCTTCCAAGTGGATTTCGATAATGGCAATTTCGTGGTCCATGTGTCTTATTGGCATGTCATTTTCTAAAAGTTTCGCCTCCTTTATGACTCTTAATTTGTTGATGGGAATGGCCCAAGGTAAGTGTTGATGAAGGTAATCTAGGTATTTCTTTTTGTAATACTTGATGTTGCTGACTGTTTGTGTGCTTTCTTTATAGCTGGATTAGTGCCCGGATTCATCCATATATGTACGCTATACTATGATAAGAAGGATCAGGCAGCAAGGGTTACTGCATTTTATTCGGCTGGAATGCTGAGTGGCGTTTTCATAGGGCCATTCTGTGCCGCATTGTCAAAAGTGAGTGTGGGTTCTATCGGTCCCAACCACTCTCTGTTTCTAATACAGGGTATAATCACTATGTTCATTGGGGTCATTTATCTCGTGTTGGGTGGTAGGTAGAAGGAAGAATAGCACATCATCTTGGATAATACCATACTACCTGATTGTTCTATTAACTCAATTAATGGATTGTATTTTAAAGGAAAGAATCCCAGCACAGAATACAATTCGATTGACAAAGATGGACAAATACAAGGCAATAAATTTAGCATACTGGAAAATGGTAAAGATAATGGCAAGAACTCAACAAAATGTGTCACTTTTTGGAGAGCTCTATTTGACTGGAAGCTTTGGATCTATGGGTTGTTATTCTTTTGCCCTGGTATTGCTGGTGTTAGCCAGGCTATCTTTACACCCTCTATAATCAATTCTGCTGAAACCACTAACAGTCACTTTTCCCCATCAGTCATACAAATACTCTCAGCAATTCCAGCCATCTGTGGAATACTCAGCCAGTGGACCTTCCCTTTCATCATCGGTTTGAATATAAAATTAGAATTGATACTGGTCCTATATTCGTCGATAGCTTTGGTTTCCTATATTGTACTATTCGTTGTCGTTGAAGGATTTTGGATAAGAATAGCTATGCTTTGTGTAGCTCAACTAGGAATCGCATCTGTGATGCCAGGATCTACGATTTTAATGACTAAAAATACAAAAGAAGAAAAAAAGCGGCGGATTGGCAGTGGACTAATATCGATATTCGGTGGTCTAGCTGGAGTTTGCGGGTCCCATCTGTATCCCAGCTCCACAAGTCCTCATTATAGTAAGTTTCTACGACTAAAATGATTATGGAATAACACGTTTTATATGTGTTTTGTTCTAACATATTATGCAATTTTGCTTTTGATACTAACAGAGCAAGGAAACATTACAAACTGTGCTTTCCAATTTATCGAGATATGTTTGTTGTTTGTACTGTTTGTATACTTTAGAAAAAACGAACCAAAACCTTCTAGCAACACAACTCCGAAACAAACAATGAACGTTGAAGCTGTTGATGTAGATAAGGGTGGTTATGATTTGATGAATCCAAGGAATAAGAAATTTTAATAGGTTTTTTACAAAAGCTAAAAGCTATTGATGTAAACACGGTTTCTATGGCGCATCTTCAAATCTGTCTTCTTCATCTTCATTATGACCATCAGTATTCCCACTGGCATTACTATTTGTATTATTCTCGCTTATTGTCTCATTTAGACGTTCCATAGTTCTCCTTCCATCTTCAGAAAGCTGTTGCGGGTCAACCGGCTCAGTAAAGAATCCACTCTTTTTCAAATCAGATGTACCATTCAGTCGTGTAATTCCAGTCATATTTTCAGAATTCTGGTCATTGTCATCTGAATCTTCTTGGTCCGGATCAATCTCTCCAACATGCTTAGTAATGTTTTCACCAATAACTGCGCAGATGCCGTCTACTATATATTTACAATAGCAACAATTAATGTCATATCAAGAACTTTGTTTTCATGAATATTTGTCAGCTAGAGAATATATATATATAGATATATAGCTTACAGCTTTGGCTATCTGGAAATATGAAATCAAACTCCAGCCCAAGGCTTTCCATATCGTAATCTTCATTTTCATTGTCATCATCATCATCATCATCCGGTCTTTCATGAACGGCCCCACTTGTGTTGTCATTATTAATGTTTACTTGAGATGTGTATATTATTGGCAAATCTGTATCTAGCTGAACATAAAGGCCACATCCAGACTCTGGCTCTGACTCTTGATTATTTCGGAATCCATGTATTATGATGGAAGGGTAATCAAAAGAGAATCCCGAAGAAAGATTGGCATCATAGAACAGAATAAAGCTACATGATAAATATTCCCAGGTTAGTATAAGTAGTAGTAACTATTGCATCACAATGGAGGTTCGAATTTTGCCTACTCTTTATGAATGTAAAGATCACCCTCTTTGGGAGTTGGGTTGATTGATGATGGAATCTGGTTATTGAGTTTGACACCAGATATTTTGTGCAAAACCAATGACTCCTGGAGTACTGGAAGTTGCCTAAGGACTGTCAATGTCATTGTATATAGTTCTGTATGTGGAGGCACAAATAGTAGTTTTTATAGAATGGGGAAACCATGTTAAAGTCAAAGTCCTACCAAGAAATTTTAAAAGCCAATTAATTATGAAAAGTTATGGGTTCACGATATAATAAATGATCCAGATGTTTTAGACATTGGTCATCAAGCATTATCGCTTCACTTTCTTTCATTTGTAATATGTAAAACATTTTATAAACACTTTGTAAAATACTAGGTCATATAAATATATAAATACCTGAACATGTCTACTACAGACACCCGGCAAGATGCCAGCACTTTGGAAACTCCAAACTACTTGAATTCGTCCATTACAACAGCCGGACTTTCAGCAAAAGAAAGGAATAAGAATGTCAAGCACATTCTAATTGGTGCGACGGGGAGCGTTGCATCCATAAAGATACCCCTCCTAGCGCACTTGGTCACAGAACTAGCCACAAAGGTATAGTAGACAGTTTGATGTGGCATGACATCAATTATAAAGCATGGTGCATAGCCAACAGTAGCTGAACCAGAATTATGAAGCTTATTCCATAAAGGAATGCCACAATAAGAACAAGGCCATTAAATTCAATATGAAAACCGCGTTGTATGGCTGATGTAGAACAAAAACTGGGAGGTCGAAGTAAAGATAGTAACCACAAATTCTGCCCTGCATTTTATATCCCTAAATGCGCTGCCAAAGGGCGTAACTTTGTATACTGATAAAGATGAGTGGAAGGTATGGAAATATCAATGCTGATATCGACTGAAATATTAATTCGAAAACTCAAGAACCCAGTGTTTGTTTTAATAGGCATGGAAAAAGATTGGAGACCCAGTTTTGCATATACAGGTAAGCTCATGCGTGATTGTGTGTGTATCCACAAAATGTGCCTAAGTCTTTGTATGTTCAATCATATCTAGCAAATTCCATCACTTACTCACTAGTATGTCAATTCTTGTGATGTAGCTTCGAGAATGGGCAGATATTGTTGTAATAGCACCCCTTGATGCGAATACAATGGCCAAGATAGCCAACGGCTACTGTGATAATCTACTGACTTGTATATTGCGGGCCTGGGACAGTGGACGACCTCGAGTCATATGCCCAGCTATGAATACACATATGTGGAACCATCCACACACATCTATCCAAATAGCTACTTTGAAAGATCAACTAGGATTTGTGGTTGTGGATCCTATCAGCAAGACATTGGCGTGTGGAGATACAGGAATCGGGGCAATGGCTGAGCCTGAACTGATCGCTAAGACGATCCTCAGTCTGTTATGTGAGAATGGAACTAGGGAATCATGAATTTCAATAAACTAACTTGCTATGTGAGAGGTTATTTTAAAGGGCTAGTCACTCATTTGGCTGTGATTGCGCCTATGATCATTGGCCACCAAAGGCACCCTTCAGAAATTATTACCATATGTGAAAGGTTGGATATTTGTTTTACCAATAAGAATATTACTTGCAAAGAAATATATCTGTAAATAAAAATGCAGACTGAGTAATTTAAACACAGTATATGCATCATATTTGCTCAGCGGCACATGTGCACACACGCATTTGTAGTCAACTAGAGCACAAGTAGCCATGGCTTTACAGAGATTAGCCAGGAAGTGTTGCCCTTGCATTTTCTGAATTAAATAAAACCTATATACTTTGTTGTTTAAAGCGATTACGAAAATCCAATTGGATAAGTTGGATTGTTGTCTGAATTTGGCATTACTTCTTTAGCTAGTGGTTAAGAACCGCTGCCTTACTGCCTTCACGAGCAAATCTGGATAGCGGCCAGACATGAGTGAACAGGAGGAGCGCAGAGGAGGGAATAGAAAGATGCAATTCCTTTCTCTTTCTGCTGTAAACCCCATAGTTTGGGTAGCTTCCTTGTTCATCTGTTTATTTATATATGTTTAAGTTTGTCATTTTGGGCGTCTACATACTATGTTAAATGAATATCGTTACACATCTAGTACTTTTGGCAATACTACTTTCACCTTCACTGGTAGAGGCACGCCCACTCTACAGGGGCTCTGCTAATATAAACAACGAAGGGAAATCGGATCACTTTGATAAAAGACAGCAGCAGCAGCTAAGGCCACAGGACACGCTGCCTGACATGCTTGAACTACCATTCTCAACATCAAATGTACCTGAAGTATCACCAACAATATTATCGGAACGTGCAACCACGACACGGACGTCAACTACCACTTCAAGCACGCATCATCCTACACCCACCAAGTCACTTGAGGGCTTGCAGACAGCACCAGACCATATGCCATTAGACAGGCCTCTGAACATTGACCATTTGAAAAAATTGGTGTTAATATATATCGAGAAAATGCGGGTCACAATTGATGCCAAAACCAAGGACCTTATCAGTGAACAGGTACTGGCGTATGTGGACGAAAATGGATACCCAAAAACAGATGAGGAAATTAAGAGGTTGTCGGAATATATTAAGCAACTCCTAAGGAAATATAAAGTCGAAAGTCAAGATAGTTTAAGCAACGGGAAAGGTCTTGATAAAAGCCTACAAGATACGAACTCCAAAGACTGATAATATTACAACACAACGCTCGATCTGATAATATACCCGCGCCCAAGATAATATGATAATTTCAACATTTAATGCTGCTATCAGAGATGCTCTCCAATTGTTAAACTTAGAAACATTGATGTCAAGGCTATATATATATATTTGAGTGGCTCTGTTTATTTAGAATCAACTTTATGGATATCATTTACTTACATTTGCCACATCTATATCCCTCTCTCCCTCTCTCTCTTTCTTTAATTTTCATTCATACCATTTCCATAATTAATGTATTACTTGTAACTATCATAAAGCTAAATGTTGGTATGGTTCAAATTGTCGAGTATGCACCTTTGTCTCATCAGCCAATTTTCTTGGATTTAAACTAGTTGGTAATGACATCCAATAAACTTGCTTTTGCCGTTTCTGTTAGTGGCTGAGAATCTGATTCCATTAGCTGGGCAAGAGTGAATCAGATTTGATCAAATAATGTCATCATCAGCTATATTTTTTTCTTGAACTATTTGCCAAACGCACAAACAGATTTTTGCTTTACTTTTAGTTCAACTAATATATTAAAAATGGATACAAAGGAATCCCCGATTGAATGTAATATCGAAAACGCGATGCAGGCGAGCAGACAAGCAGCTGAAGCGTAAGTAGCAACCAATTTTGTGTATGATTATTTCAAAAACATAATACTTTACCAGGAGGCTGGCTTTTAGCAAGGAAATGTGTTTGCGAAAGCAAGAGAGCTAAGGTGCTATATGCGAGGTGCTTTTGGCATAAATCAATCTAGCTTGGTTATATATTTTTGGATAATACTTGTATAGTTCACAAGATAAAGAAGGCGCAAACACTATAGCCGACAAAAATGATGACCAAAAAACAAACAATGCGCAACCACCACCAAACCAAGATATATCCTTTGGAAACGAAATGTAAGTGCAACCTCCAAATAATTGATTTGTCTAGACAAAGGAATGGTATAATACAAATACACGATCTAACAAAACGCATTAATATTATTAGAGAGATGGATGGTTATAATTCGGACTCATCCCTAAGCTCTAACTCATCAGGACCATCCATCATAAATATTAATAACAATAATAGCAACGACCAGTTAGTATATTCAGACGAAGAAGGTGAAGAACCTTACAAAGAGTCAGATTTTATAACCAAACACGAAATATCCGATCCGACTATTCCAGAAATATTATTAAAGGAATTTCCTCCAGAAGCAAAACTAGAACCACTTGGTCGGATCCATTCAATAGTTGAAAAGATTGTTGTTATTGAACGGGATGCAGGAGCAGATAATAGCAGGATTCTAAATGAGGGAACACTGGTTGCGTTTGAAGATAGGCATGTTTTGGGAGCAGTAAGTAGAGCTTCATTTCTCTAACCAAAATCATTATAAACAACTCAGCCATGCACAAAAACAAGCAATTCACCTTTTATCAGATACACCCATTCAACTTATTGTATGAAATTTTCAATTAGGTCTTTGAAGTATTTGGTCCGATTGTCAGGCCGTTGTTCTCAATTCGATTTAATTCGGCGGATGAGATTGATCGAGAGAAATGTTTTATTGGAAGAAAGATGTTCTTTACCATGGATCAGGCCCAGTATCTGATGGTTAACCAAATACAAATGATCAGGGCTACAGATGCAAGCAACCACTGCGATGAGGAGATCGGAGAGGATGAGATGGAATTTTCTGATGATGAGCAAGAAGCACAGTACAAAAAAATGATGAAACAAAAGCGGCGTCTGGAAGCACACCAAAAACAACTTGCTAAGCAACAAAAACAGCTGGAAGCTGCAGGTTCTATTGGAAATACTGCTAATGCCCAGCAGCAAGGCGGAAATATTATATCTCCGGGCTCCCTTCCCACCACCGTTAACGCTAATGATGCAATGGGTCAACAACCTCAGCAATCCCTGCCGCCACAAAAACAACAACAAAAGCAAGGGACTGATATTTTGCAGAAGTGGGGAACAGGAGAGAGCGGAGGACGCAGCTTAATAAATTACTCGGAGCTATATGAGGAAGACTATGGTTTCTAAGAACTTTGATAGAGTGAATTAGGTAACCAGATAGTTTGTCAAAATAAATATAATGGGAATGTCTGGGGTGATCCCACACATTTTCCACACATAAACCACTACTTTTGTTAAATGACAAACTTACCATATCTGACAAGAGACAGACCCCAGAGCTGTAGCAAAAAATATTTTTGGAATATAGATCAGGTTAAATGGGTAATGATTTAGCCATGCATAGAGGTAAAGTGAGCTGTAGCGTGCGTGAGTTTATGGCCTCATCATGGTCATGATGAACAGAGAGGCGTACATACATTTAGATCTATGGTACCTGTGCTATAAGCCTAGCTGAAAGTGGGCTAGCACTTTATACAACACACAAAGGAATCTTTTAGCCACATTAATAATAATAACAAATGATTTATTGGTTTCACAGAGGCTTGGCCAATAAAAATGTGTTGCAGCCACAAAAGATCAGGTTCATTAGAGGTTGATCTCAATCATTTAGCCTCTACCGCGGTGGGAACAACTTGTTACCCTTGACAGGATGCCATTTCAAAATTAAAAAAGTAAGTAAAAGCCTTGCAAAAAAGGTTGGTATTTGATAGTGATAGGGGTGTGAGATTCAGTAGAATGAGTTAGGTCCAAGGTATTTGGTATATGGTAGAACCTCCTTTAAAGATGCACCAGAGCAATATCTTGGATAATGGCAAATAATCTGCCAGATTGCAGCTAAAATGTATGGCTTATGGACTGTTTGCAGGGAATGTGTAAGGCTACCAGCCTGTTCCCTTTTGATGAAGAACTTGCCATATATTTCCTGTATTATAGACAAGACTTTGTCCATAATCATCGTTGTTCTATTCGAAGGGACAAGCTTGTCAGTGTATAGAGGGAGCGCATCAATAAAGTGCAAGTGTTGAGTTCTGGCAGAGAATGGATCGAACCAGGGTTACTGAATAGTTTATGTTTGGCATCGAGGCATGTGGTATTATGATGCTTGGAGTATGGATTGGAGCAATTTTGCAGGATTGGGCACCAAAGCTATTTAGTCAGTAAGCCAATTGATGATAAAGAAATGCTCTTTACCATCAGGCCGTTGAAAAATGTTGGGTCTTCTGAGAATAGAAACAATGCCAGCGTTTTTGCAGTCAATATTGGCGCTTGCCTAGAATAGCGACCACCAGTATGATCTTGTATTGTAGAGGGTTGGCGAGATCTTTCTGGCTCTCGAACTAATCAGGGAGCTCATTGTGTCTTTCATTGAGTATCAACAGGGCCTTAATCTCCTCAGGCAAAGACCAAGACTATTCACCATACTGATGGTCAGGCCAGATATGTGGCCAAACAGTAGCAGGTGGTATGTGACATGGCTACAGTGCTTGGGAGAACCCAGTTAGCCGCGAATTCAGCTGGGCAGGCCTTGCAGATAAAACATTTACTTGTTCTGTCTAATTTCGGCGTGAGCAGCGGATCCAGGCCAGTTGTACTAGGAGTATCTTTTTTCCTCGGATTCTGGCAATTGGCTGGACAGCAACTTGTAAAAAGGTACTCTATTGTAAGTATGCCACATCATTAAAAAGGCAAGAAAAGAATAATCAACTTAGATGAAAGAAAATTCTATAAAGAACGATGCGTCTATTTAGGTTTTGAAGTGATTGACATGCAATCAACCACTGGTCTTGGCAACATTCTTGGGGAAGGACATATGGTCAGTTGGATCAAGCATGTGTCTGCTTGCCATAACGCAGGAAATTATTACTACTAAGGCAACAAAGATAATTTTCTTTAGTGGAAGGTTGGAAGCAAGGAGTTAGGTAACAGAAAGAGGGCTCGATAAAGCAATGCCAAAGGTCGACCCAGGCTTTATTGGTTGAACAAGATTGTTGTGCCTGGCCAGTGGGGGAGAGGAACGCCCTTTTGTTCTCGTGTGCACAGGCTGGGCATATAAATACAATTATGGCCATGTACAACCAAACATTTTCGCTACTGCTGTCGCTCCAATTTCATTTTACCCCTATATTTATAATACTTGACACACCAAGCATCACCACACGCCCAAAAACAACTGGCACGCCCTGAATAGTGTTGTCCTTTATCTCTCTCTTCTTTCTCACAACTACTTCAATCTTTCAGCGAGATATATTTATTTTTGGTTCCTGCCCAAAACATACCTCAGAGATATTTTTGTCTCGCATATTGATAAAGTACCTTGACTTCTGCTAGCCCAAGCCATACCATTTTCCAACACTTGTTCACCAACTTCTATAGTTTATTCAAGGCCCTTTTTTACGACCAGTGATATTATTGTCATATTTATTTATCCGCTTTTTGCATTTTAGCCCATGAACAACTCCACTCGCCAAGGAAAGGGCACCGGGGACAGAAGCGGTGGTGCCACCCAAACCCAGCAGCACTCGATCGAAACCACTCCCCTGCTCTCCAAGAAGGCCAGCAAGGCCAGCAGAATAAGCATAGATGGTAACGATGGCTCATTTTCTCCCAGACGGGCTCGCGCAAGCACCAGCGGAGAGGCTACTGGCCGCAACATAACCTTCTACGGAAGACACGAGTTGAACCAAATCGCCCGCGAAGAGCACTACAGCCACCATAGTCCAACCTGGGTTACTAGCTTCCTTGACAAGGTCGGATTAGGTTGTTTGGCCAGGGAGGATGATCACTCTCGCCCAGTTGGATTTGAGAGCCCAATCACCCTGCTTCGCAGAACCGTATTTAGCAGCTGCCTCAATATACTTTTGCTGTTGGTTCCTCTTGGCATCTACTCCCACCACGCCGAATGGAACAAAGTCTATGTGTTTGTTATCAACTTCTTTGCCATCATTCCTTTGGCCCAACAGCTAGGTTACGCAACCGAGCAGCTTGCTCTCCACCTTGGTGAGACTATCGGTGGATTGATGAATGCCACATTTGGCAACGCCGTCGAACTCCTTGTTGGTGTACTTGCCCTTTTGAAGGACAAGAAGACTGTGGTCCAGACCTCACTCATTGGCTCGATGTTATCGAATCTCTTGCTTGTTGGTGGTGGCTGCTTCTTCTTTGGCGGTCTCAACAGGGTCGAGCAGATGTTCAACAGCTCGGCTGTCCAAACATACTCTGGACTTCTCGCTCTTTCAATGCTTTTTGCTTTGCTTCCAACCATCTTCCACACTATCAATGCTGATGCCAAGGTCTTGGAAGAGTCTATCAAAGAATTGTCCCACATCAGTGCTGTTTTGATGTTGTTGGTTTACCTTGCTTTCCTTTTGTTCCAGCTCAAGACCAATGCTGACCTGTTCAAGAGCGTTCCCCTCGCTGATAAGAGAGAGCTTGACCGCAAATATGCCTCCTCATCTTGCAGTGTCGCCTCATCCAATGGAATTAAGGCTGCTCAAAAGAAGGCCGCCTCCCAGGATGCCAATTCATATGCTGCCGTAGCTGCTGCAGGTGCCTCTGCTTCTTCATCTGGCAATGGCACCCAGAACCCCAGTGGGCCTGGTGCTGCAGTTGTCCAATCCCCCGAAACTACCCTCTTTGTTGACGATGAAGCAGACTTTGAAGAGGAAGAAGAGGAGGAAAGCCCAGAACTTACCATCATGGGATCAAGTATCCTGCTTGCCATTGTCACTATCATCACTGCTGTTTGCGCTGAATACCTTGTTGATTCCATTGATGAGCTCACCACTCAATGGAACCTTTCCGAGTCCTTTGTCGGTCTTATTCTCCTTCCTATTGTCGGTAACGCTGCCGAGCATGTTACTGCTATTACTGTTGCAATCAAGGACAAGATGGATCTCGCCCTGGGTGTGGCTGTCGGATCCAGTCTCCAGATTTTCTTATTTGTTCTCCCTGTTCTTTGCATTGCTGGTTGGGCCTTTGACAAGCAGATGGATCTTTACTTTGGACTCTACGATATTGTTGTCCTTCTCCTTACTGTCATGCTCGTCAACTATGTTATTATGGATGGTCGCAGCAACTGGCTTGAAGGATTCATGATGCTGATTGCTTATATTATCATTGGCTACAGCTACTTCTTGTTCCCAAATAGCCAGAATGGTGAGCCAGGAAGTGCCAAGAATCCATTTTCTAACCTCGCTGCCAGTGTACTTTCCAGATAATCATGGTGGCCTACTATAGCCTCAATAACCATATCGTGTGTGTCCTCGGCTTTTCCAGCAAGCTCTTTTCCCCTACGATTTAACGACATTGCCCATTTTATTACTTAAACCAGAGCAGAGCCTGCTTCAAGCACACGCACTCTTGCCTATAACGACTAATGCAATTTGTTTTTTGCCCCCAAAATAACTATTTTATGTGGCACTATACTACTACTACTTCTTCTTTTGACTACTCATCCCAATACTTTCATGAGTTTGGTAATTGCGCTTTTTGTGTACCATTTTAGATTACTATTCTATTTTATTAAATAAATACAAAATACCAAACATTATTTTCTAATTTCCATTTAACAGCATGAATAAATAAGTTGTTTCTCTAAGTGTATTAATGTATTGTACATTTGAATTTTTATATGGAAATGTGGATCGAGGGAAGGTGTAAATCTGGAAATAGGGCCATCATAGCGAGCTCATTTTTGTCTAATTTGGGTTTAGCAGCGGGTCGAATCCATATGCAGCAATCCCATGGACATAGATGCCAAGGACAATACCAGCGCACATGCGAGACACAAATATATCGAACCTGGTGAAAAAAGCCAGTATATAAAATATTTGCCAATGGTGTAAATGAACGCCGTAGTGGATTCTGGGGATATTGTGGAGATTATTCTCATAGTTCAAGTAGTTTGGATGGAATCTTTGATGAGGATGACGATGGTGATCGGCGCTTTGATTTCTTTCAGTTAAGGGGATGTCTGAGGAAGCCATGTAATTGCTATCAAGACTTTCCAGGGATCCATTACTGGTATCGCTTCCACCAACACCACTAGCAGCATCTTCGATAACATTTTTTTGGGAGGCTTGTCCGGTGGTCCCAGCCCTTTCGAGTCTATATCCAACACTGTCGTATCCACCATGATTATCGGTTAAAGTTGTTTGGTTATGCACCCTATGCTGGCTTGCATTAGTTTTCCGTTTTGGTTTGGCAATAAAGAGCACGAGTTTATCTCCAATAAAAAATACCGATCTTCGCCACCCTATACCGAATCCAGAGCCATTTGGATACTTTCTGATAAACCACGAGTGTATGCGATTTATTAATATACTTCCCCATATGCTCATGGTGGCTAGGCCGAACAGCCCCAAGTACCACCCTATGATTCCAAAGTCAGCAGCCCATTTAATGTGCCAAGCAGCCGCAACTAATATAGCCAAAAGACCCACGATATGAAAAACCCATGCTCCGAAGCCCCATGTTCTCCATACCGGCAAGCTAACCTTGAGAACCGGCAACTCAACCAACACCGTAAACCCGACAAGCCCGATCACAAAAAATAACACAACAACCCAGTCAAAGGTATGCGAATAGTTCCCAAGCACGAAAAGCACAAACGAGTATATCAGATTGTTGGTAATATCCTCATGGAATTTTATTATTGATTTGTAATGCCGTTCCAAGTTTAGCCCAGATGCTACTATGCGGTGCAGTAGTGGGCCTGCCGCTACAACCATCAGCACAAAATATCCGTAGTTCTTGGCATCAAAGGACACCAGCGTTGCGGCTCCAGAGCTTGGGTCATTTTGAACATAGCAGCCATTCAGAAATCTGGCTGAATTTGATGACATTGTGATATATATATATATATATTTATTTATGTATACAGAGCACGGTGAAGTGTTGGGCTGTATACGTTTCTGGTTCTTGAAACCGTATGCGTATCTTTAGGGGGGAGGGTCCTTTGCCTAAAGTTATGACAACGATATTATAATATATTTATACCAGTTGGTAATTGGCAGTGTCTGTGGTCAAAATGCCTCATGGGACTCCTTCAAAGCCCTTTATTTTCACTGAACTTTTAATGGTAAATGAAACGATGGTATTATCGTGACAGCTGGTCTTTCGTTCTAAGTGGATATTTATATAGACATTTATATACACCAAACAAGCAAGATATCATAAACCAAAAATGTGTAATTTAGGAAGGAGAGATAAAGGGAATGAAAAGATGTAATATTGATGTTGCCAGAAAAGTTTATCAGGAAAATAAAACAAGCATTTGCAGTATTGTTGATTACTGTGTATGTGTGTGTGTATGTATGGATTTAAGGTGATATGGGATGGCCAAGAAAAGAGCTCTATATTGATGTTAATGAAGTTCCACGCGGGAACGCCTATAGATTGGGTTGAGTAAGTATTGCATTCTACGTCATTTGTTAATGTGTAACTCACAGTTCCTCTCACCAACCGGCCCTCCCCACCTTTTCTAATATTAACAGCTGCTGCTGCTGCTGCTGCTACCACATGTCCATTCAGCTAGACCCTTTATTTCATTTGATGTGGACAGAAAGCGCGCCGGCAGTTAGCTTATGACTCCAGTAGGGCTTTGTCCTCGCCACCTCTTTGACCGAAGGATCGGGTATAGTGTTGCGGCTATGTAGAAAAGCATCCCCACAAATGCTATCTGCGAAGTCTTGGCAAAAGCCGGCACAAAACAGGTCTGATCGCACACAGCCTTCAATGCAGAAGCTGATGTCACTGTACCAACAGAGTCAATGCCCTTATCTTTAAGCTGAAGCTCCTGAAGCCTTTTCGCGCCTTCGTCCCAAGCAGTGCCAAATATCAAATTGCAGACATGCCCACCGACAGCTGGACCAAGAGACATTATACCCCAAAATACGCCAAAATTTTCCGCGCCCCAGGTCTCAGAAACATATGTTGGGGCGACAGTGTATATTATGCCCATGGACATTCCAGTCATTGCCGAAAGATAGGTCATGTCATTTACCGAGGTTATCATTTGTATCATATTGTGAGTCTTCCACATCAAAAGGCCGCCGGCAATAAGAAATGCCGACCGAGGCAGTCTTAGCCGTGTACGCCAAATATCCGACAGATATCCAACGGCCAGGCGTGTCATGAACGAGAATAACGACTGCGTGGCTACAACTTTGTCCTTCAAGACTCCAATCTCATCGGGTGTTCTCTTTACGCTTGATAACACTGCCATCGTTCGCACCAGGGTACCACAGTTGTTGATGAACGTGACTGCAGGACCGACAGTGAACACCAATCCTAAAAGCAAAAGTATGGCTGATGGGCTACTTAGAAATATGCCAACTGCTGAATCTCTAACCGATTGGAGTGATAGTAGCGACGAGGTCTTTTTGTGAACCGATCTATGTTGTTGTTGTTGCTGTTGCTGGTGCTGATGTAGCTCCAGCTGTTCCCTCCCTGGTTCGGCTATGTCGTCGATGATCCTATCAATGACCACTGGTGTCGAATGAGGATCGCCATTATTTAGCCTTGTGTGCCTCACTCCATCAACCATGGCGTCGTGGCTCTCTGTGAGGTTTTCGTCGCCGGATTCATCAGACTGCTTATTTTGTTCTCGGCCGGAATCCAGCGCACCATTCGAGGAGACGGTGCCTCTTCGCTGACGAGACACATGCCTAATGTTGCTATCAACATCCACATTACTGCTACTATTGGCCAACACGCCAGTCTCCGTAGAAACATCGCCAAGATCTTTGAGCTCCATGGCCTCCGAACCCCCATCAACAACATTTCTAGTTTCCGACCCCCTAATCTTGTTACGTCGGTCAAGCATTCCGTCCAGAACCATGACTCTGGATGCTAGCAGGTGGCCCACACCAGAGATGCACGCCATGAAGAATAGATATCGGCTTGGGCCTGAGTCCGATTCGAACCATTTGCCTTTAATGCTGGAAAATATAAAAGTGGCCAAGCCATACAACGAATTAGGGAGGCCAAGAGTGATGCCAGCATACTGCGAATACCGGAAGTTGTGGGCAGTGGTGGACATTCCTGACATATACGCTGCCTTGGATCCAACGCCGACCAGAGCAAACAACAAGGTCATCGTGGCCACATAATGGTGCGAATGCTCGTAGGGCGTATCGAAGTATAAAAAGGCATAGCTTAGTCCCGCATACCCAAGGAACATCAAAAGTCCAGCGCATGTTGTCACGTAGCCGGGGCCAATCCTCCAAGTCAAATATCCCCACAACGGCGCAGTCAGATAATGCGCATAATCGCCAAACGAGGCCACAACATTGGTCTCGTACTGGTTAAACCCAAGGATCTCGCTGAATGCCGAGCCATACGTCGCAAATAGAGACGTTGTTCCCGCGCATAGCATACTAAAACATGTTCCCAGGTATGACTTTATGTGGACTGTATCGCGATGTGCCAAACTAGCTGTCCCACTATTACCACCACCGCCGCCGCCTTCTCTACCTGCTATTGCCGTAATTCCTGCCATTCTGTCCTATGCATGCAAGTACTCATCAAATTCCTTGGTAAATGTAGAATCTGTCTGGTGTAATGGTTGCTCTCAGAGTACTGCGTGCAAAAATATATTCGGTGCTGTTTTTAGCAAAGCAGCAATGTCCGTATGCGAGTGCTCTTTTTGAAGGCAACACTGCTATTCGAGTATATATATTCTTTGTGTATATTTCCGGGCCTTGAATTATGTATTCCCGATACTCAACTATACGTCGCAATCTGTCGCTTTGAATTAATATGTGCCAAGATGCAAATGTGATGCAAATAACTACAAAAATGTGGAAACGTGAAACCACTGGCGCTTCCTTCTTCTTTAACAAATATACAAAAAAATCAATGAAAGGGGGAAGAGTAGGGTAAGCAAGTATTCTGGCACAACAACAGGATACTATGCTATTATTATTATTATTATAGTCCACAGAAATGATTGTATAAGGGAAAAGGAGCCGTGTAATATTTGGTATATTGGTTGGTGACTGTGCTGGTACGTGGGATCGTTTTACATACATGTTTGAAACATGGATTGTTGATAATCTACTACCATTTACCAGGCTCAAGCCCAACGCGCTACGTTTATTGTCATGAGTGCTTGGCAAACTACAGTAACTAGTATACCATCTACTTGGCAAATAAGGTCAGCCAGGATGTGCCTTATATTGGAGGGAAAGACTTTTGGACTAAACCTGCCAATATTTCATGTATATATATATATGTGTGTGTGTGTGTGTTTTCTAGGCCTTAACAATTGAGTATTTGTACCTGAAAGGCTTATTCAATAGTCAAGATGATTAAGCATTTATTACACTTAAGGAGATGGCTGGCTATATTCCCCACATACACTAAAAATTGTGTTTACCAAATTAAATAAAATAATCTAGTTGGAAGGCTTATTCAATAGTCAAAAAAAATAGCCAGATTTCTTCCCATACTTTTTTGCATCAAGCAAAACTTAGATCGATCAGATTTTCAATTATAGGACCTTTTTCTGTGCGATTTTTCTAGTAAAACTACTCCAACCACTAGTACTACTACTATTATTACTGCTGTCATACATCGCCCACCGATCATCATTGGATTACTCCAAAGAAATACAAAGATGAAACTTCCCAGAGTATGTGTTATCCAGGCATATTTATGTTTACAAGATCCATATAACTACTAATATGAATGGTGCTATAATCTGCTGTGAAAATTATTCTAAACTGTAGAAAAGGTTCTTCCGCCAAAGAGCCCACGTCAATGTATTTACCGACATCGACGTTGACTAGTAAGTCATGATACAGTACCTGCGACCATAATACCTGCACAAGAACTATTGCTGATGAAATTATAATTCTTGATTTCACATATATACCCGTATAGTCCAACTAGGCCAGAAGATGAAGATTGGTCTCGCTTATATCCAAAATATTTTAGCCCCAAACAACAACAACAAGAAAACCAGGCCCAGAGTAATGATACTTCATCATCAGTAGTTCCAGCAAAAAGACCACTATCAGAAAACAACGATGAGGACGATAACCACACCGCTACTGCCAACACGGCACCATTAAGCATTTATCCACAACGGGACACCAAAAAGATCGAATTTGCTGATATAGGGTGTGGATTTGGCGGGCTTTTGGTATCTCTTTCCCCACTGTTTCCGGACACTCTGATGCTCGGTATGGAGATCCGCATGAAAGTTGTCACTTATGTTCAAAAGCGCATTGAAGCACTGCGTGACATCCAGCACAGCCTGGAAACCCGCAAGATGAAGGGCGAGAATATCGAAATTGTCAACCCAAAACTTAAAATCCAACAAGAAATTGAGGCACTTGAAGCCGAAGCATCTAGCACCAAAAACAATAAAGATAAAAAGACGTCGGGTGGCGATAAGCCGGAGGATGGTGCTAGCGAAGAGCTGCGTGACAACGGTGAAACCCAGAGACTTGTCCCTGGCCAATACCAAAACATCTCAGCGATCAGAATGAATGCCATGAAATACTTGCCCAATTTCTTTGAAAAGGCTCAGCTGTCTAAACTCTTTTTCTTGTTTGCTGATCCCCACTTCAAGAAAAGAAAACACAAGGCCCGTATCATTAGGTAAGCCAAGCTACATCACGCTTTTGATCCAACTATGCTGATATCATTAACAAGATCTTTTTGGCGCGCTCTTCACAACAAAACCATCCGATTTTTTTATATTCCTTAGTCCCACATTGCTAGCCGAGTATGCCTACATCCTGAGGGAGGGAGGCATCATATACACCATAACCGATGTAAAGGACCTTCACGACTGGATGAAGAAGCATCTCGACGACCACCCACTGTTTGAGCGCATTCCTGACGAGGAGCTCGCAAACGATCCTTGTATACCCTGTGTCTGCAACAGCACTGAGGAAGGAAAGAAAGTCACTCGCAACAAGGGTGACAAGTACTTGGCCTGCTATCGCCGCATCAAGGACCCCTTCGATCAGCAGTAGAATAGCTTTCCAACTACACACACTTGCCACCTCCTTAGTACCATACCAACGCAGAAAACTTGTGTTGTGGTCATTGTTGCAGTGTTTTGAAACAATAAATACAGGCCACTGATGCTTAAAGACTCATTTCAAAAATACACAATTAATTATATGTACCAATTCCTCTTTCAAGGCTTGTTATTTTCATCAGTTTTATTTAAAATCCCAGTTGGCTAAATTTGGTCTCATGTCCTCATGTATGACACAAAAGGCAAAGTGGGGAAGTGATGAATGGGGGATAAAGCAGGGAATGTGGTTATCATAAACGCTGCAGAGTGGGGTGCATAGAATAGTACAGAATTAAAAGGTATTATAAGATATAGAATGGCTATTTTTTTACATATATTTTGGTGGGGGAGTTAGTTGGTGTGCTGTTGTGTGCATGTGTATAATTGCTAATTAGAGGGGTGGATGTGTAATATTTTGGCACTATTTGCATGGTGGTGAATTTTTGGCAAGTAATGGCGATGGCGTCAACGCTCTGTCGCCGGCTTCATTTTGTCGTATACGCTTGCATTTCGGCAGCGCAGCTACCTCTGCATCTTCTTCACTGATTTTGGCATTTTTGTTGTTGAAGTGTTCTCCAATACAGTTTTCATAGTCCCATTCCTCGGCACTACTCTGTGACCCAAGATCAAGGCTGTCATAGTCGTCCTCATCTTCGACTTCTTGATATGCTCTCTTTTTGCTGCGGGTGCTACCCTTAGGCTTAAGCCCCAAGCCTTCTTTTTCTTTTGAAATTTGAACATCATCATTGGCTTTGCTTTGCTCATTTTCTTTATCTACACCTGATTCACTGGTTTTTTCTTTCACTGGGCTTTCGTTCTCATTAGAAACAATGCATGCTGGCATTTCTGCCGGTGATGATGATAATGATTCAACGGTGCTACTATCTGCATTGCTTTCATACGTGTGATTACCGACCATGGGTGAAAGATGGTTGGTCTCTGTTGTGTCAAGGGAGTAGTCGGCAACAAAGATGTTGCTCGAGTCAAATATGTTGAAGTAGCGAAGGAGGGCATCATCAATGTGAGCTGCATCCGAAAGGCTAGACATAGTGAAATCAGCACTGCATAGGGGATAACTATCGGTGTTGTAGTCAACATCGCTTTCAGAAGACACAAGGGTGTCGCAACTGCCTTTCTCTGTATCTTCTTCACATTGATCCTGATAGGAGGAGATGGTGAGATCAGATGGAGACCAGCAGCCCTCAATAGGCTCCTCCTGTTGGTGCTTCGAATCAATGCAGGGGACGGGTCCAGTATTGGCATCAGTCTCTTCATTGTCAGACCTTTTTTCATTATCTATACCCTCAGAGTCATCGTTCTTTTCATCCGCAGTGCTAAAGGAATCAAACTCTCCGTCATCAAGGTCATCGGTGTCCAAGAGCGGTACATCCGCGTCCTCGGAGCTAATTGATGATGCGGGAGACATCACATCGCTAAGATGAGTAACAAGCTTGCTTTTGAAGCTGTTTAGGACAGCCTCGGCGAGGGCTGGCTGAACCTTTCCAGAGTTAGCTAGATGCTCGTACTTTTGTGAGAGGTCGCAAAGTGTGCCATGGCACCAGCGGTATGAAGGCATGTCCATTTTATTAATGTGTGAGATATACAAAGTTGATGCTGTGTACAGTCTAGATACGGATTCATTATAGATATTAGTACATAGTTTTATCAGGATTGTTAAGCAAAGGCTATGGTTATAACAAGGGCAGGACCAGATGGTGCAGCAAACAACCATCACTCTCATCCAAATGACGATACTCATAGCTAATAAGGATAGCAAGCCGACTAAAGAAGAGCCGCATGCTTTGAAGGTGAATGAAGAGCAGTCTTGAGCAGCGTCAAAGTAGATGATAGCAAAGAGAGATGATGTGCCGACAATGGTAGTAGTGTGTAAGGGGGGCAAGAAGGAAATAACCAAAAGGCAAGATTATATACTGATTGTATTGAAACAAACAAATGGTACACAACAAAACAAAACAGAAAAGCTACGCACACTCTACAAAAAAGGAGATATAGAAGAAGAGAAGCGCCCTTACCTAATGCTGTCGTGTGAGTCTATAAAGAACAGGTCAGGTCCGCAAACTGATTACAAAATTAATTAGATGCAGGCAGAGAGGGGTTACAAAGTTATAAAATTGGCTAAAACTCGCTGAATATCTCTATCCCTAATTATAAAAAAGCGATAGAAGCAAGAAAAGGCCAATCGGCAAACAAAATAGTAAAAAAGTGGGAACGGAAAAGAAGAAGCAAAGTTAGCATCAGTACACCCAACCATTAGTTTTACGCAATTGCTTTGGGCAGAGAGATGCCAAATGCGTAGCTGACAGTGGCCACTGGCCATGAGCCGTAGTCGAATCACTGTTGTGTAATGCGCTTATTGGTCGGGTGGTATGCGAGGCTGCAGAAGATAAGGAGCCGATCAGCCACCCGCAGGCTCCAAGAATGAAAGCAGGTGAGTCGCTGCGGAATCAGCAAGCCGAACCAATGAGCCAAGCGAGCCGGCAATAGAGTCGCTCTGAAGGCCTGGCAGAAAACACGTTAAAAAGTGTAAACAACAGATAAAAAAGCCAAACTGTTTCTAGATAAAAAAATAATAAATGCACAATGGTAATTATAGTAGTGGTAATTCGAATAGTTATGTGTTGATTTCCAGTAACAAGTTACAAGGTCAAGGTTGGGAGTAACAGTCTTCATCAACATGAAACCGCACAGATACCAGCATATCTGTATTCACGACCACTGCCGAGGTGCTGCTTATGGGGGGAAGCACACAGTTATTCGGGAATTACCACTGTCTAATCGGAAAAGAACGGGGGTGGTCGCTTGATCCAGCAAAATCTCCGCACCTCGCTAAGAACAAGTTGAGAGAGAAACGGATGTAAGCTTACAGAGGACACCTTTTGCAAGAGCGCTCATACCAGTAGTTACAGAGGACAGGACCAATTCCAAGAGAGAGGTAACAAAGGGATGTGACTATGATATCCTTATGCGAAGACCAAGGCGCAAGATTTAGCCATTCACTGTCCCCCATGTAGGCATGCTCGCCAATTAACCGGCAAATATCTCCAGATTGGCTATGTCATTCGAAGCGCGCAAGTTTATGGCCGTGCAGTCTAGAGAGCACATAGGCCATTAAGCTGCCGAATGGACAGCTTGGCTCCTTAGGCTTCTTCCCCTGAACGCAAAATGGCCACTAGATCGTCCTAGCGATTTGGGATCACCCCAGCAGCTTTGCCTGCTCATCATATATGTATGGAAAAGAAACAGCGCTTCGAAAATGCATAATACACAGGGACAGCCCACCAAGCTGAAAATATAAAAGACCAGAAGCACCCGCCAGAGACAGGCGCTCCCTAAACTGTTTCCTAATATTGGTTTTCATTGCACACATACCTTTTTCTTTTGCGTTTCGTTCACAACTAGCAACCAAAACCTCATCACACACACATACACGCATACCACATCAAACCCTCTGTATAACAAAAATGTCCGCCACCTACACCTTCAAGACCGATTTCCTTACCCCTGAGGCCTTCGCCCCTTACGGCCAGGTCATCCAGTTCAAGGGAAACAAGAACGTCGTTACGGCCAACCAGGGCACCGCCAAGCGCGCCAACTACGTTGCCAACTTGGTTAACGAGCGCGATGGCTTCAAGGTCGCCAACGTTCCCATGGCTGAGCCCAACATGTGCATCTTCAGCTCCCAGCCAAGACCCGTCCAAGGCGGTAAGCTTGACCTCAAGGTCCTCGAGCGCCACCCCCACAGCACCCAGGTCTTTGTGCCCATCAAGCAGACCGGTGTCAAGGACCTCAACCCTGACGAACCATGCTACATTGTCGTTGTCGCTGATAACGGACCTGGTAAGTGATGCTTTTCTGATATTTGTGCCCGAAAACAACCGGGTTAGGGCTTTCTGATCTGATTCCCATCGCATCACATCTCTGATATGTGATATGGATGAAAATTTTGATCGCTGCCCTCTCAAAGCACACACACACACAAAGTAAAAGCCGATAATCCAGCAATATTGACATTTATATGTATTTGATATGTACGCTATAGATGACAAGCCTGTCATGTCCTCCATCAAGGCCTTCGTTGCCACCGGCACCCAGGGTATCAACTACAACCACAACACATGGCACAGCCCCATGGTCTGCATCAACAAGGTCGTCGACTTCCTTGTCCTTGTCTGGGAGAACAAGCAGCCCAACCAGGACACCCAGGAGGTCTACACCGACGGCTTCACCCTCGATGTTTCTCCCTACGTCTCCAATGTTCCATCTAAGCTCTAAAATAATCTTTGATGTGCATCCCCATTCTGAAGAGTCTAAGCCAACATCCCTTGTGCATTTATATCTATTGATTATGTAAGCGGCAGGTCGAGGAGCTGTTTATGATGCATACACAAACATCGTGACCCGGCTCTTTGCCCTCTCTTACCTAAGCTTAATCATAAAAACCAAAAAATTCTATACATACACAAAGTGTACATAAAATTGGCATGCTCTTTTAGATTTTTGTATTGATGTTCTTTTTGCCTTCATCTTGTTTTATTAATACATTACAACATATGTTTATATCCAATGCCTTTGGTGGTTATTGCTGGGTTTAGTTAAATGCCGCACAATAAAGGATTCAAGCTACGCTTATCCGAGCTGTGTGTGCATATGCCTGTTGGTTTTAGCTGTAATATGTGACGTGACTGCTACCCAACTGGCAATTTAATGAAACCGAAATCTGCGTTGTTCCAAATGCAAACGATGCACACAGTACGTTCATACACGTTCATTTCTGCCAAACAAAGGCCTGGACAGGTCATATGAAATGAAGTTGTGGATTAGATGTGTGGCTAGAGTGCTATTCTAAACAGGAAACACTTTTGCAGCTTTATAGATATTTATCTGACAACAAATGTGTAGAATACACACGAAATAAAATATTGTAGCTTGGGTAATAACATTTGGATACGAAAGCTATGTAAAAAACAAAAGGGAATATAAAAACGAAAATTCTGCCAATTTCTATTCTGAATCATCAAGGTCCGTTTCAACCTCTGTAATGTCCTCCACCATAGTCTCGCGCTTGGATTTTTCGGATACATTGGCGCCAATGGGTTTTTCCTGGATATTGGATTCTTCTGTCTTTTCAGTGTCATCATCACCATCAACGGACTTCCTTGAAATTTCACGGAGTTCGCCACCGACTCGCCCGGTCGGCTTGTATTTGGGTGCAGGAATGACGTTGATTTCCCACCACTGCTTGACCTTGTCAAAATATTCGGGCTGGACACATGTGTCGTTGTGTTTGCCATTGGGGAACAGCTCAATAGATACCGGTTTCTCATTATAAGCGCTCGATAGGTCGTACAGCATTTTCATGTGCTCTGAGGGGACAAGATCATCCTGCTGGCCAGAAAGGAACAGAATAGGCACATTGGTAATCTTTTTGATTTGGTCTTCCGAGCACCACTTTTCGGATGATAGGAAGCTAACGTATTTTAACCATGGCATAACGGATGGGATGAGCTTGGGCTATGTCAGACAGACAATGACAATGTGCATGGAAGATAAATATTATAGTTAGTAATGTACGTTTTGCGATATTGGTGCGATTCATTAATACATTAAACGAAGTAAAACTTACAATACTCAGGAAGGTGTTTTCAAGAATGGCTCCAGCGAACTACAGTGACATTGAAAGCAGATCTTATTAGTTATATATTAAAAGACATCGTCGAAATATCATAGGTATAAAGAAGCATTTCTGATTAATACATCTCTTACCTCATTGGGCTCGTTAGCAATAATATCAATGGCAACAGCACCGCCAAGGGATTGTCCGTAAGCAATGAGCTTGGTGTTAGCAGTCAAGTGGTGACTGCGAATAAATTCAAGTGCTGTCAAAGCATCCAAACGGATACCAGCTTCACGAGGCTGACCTTCGCTCAAACCATAGCCGCGATATGAAAGCATGAAGATATTGCAATTCAATGAATCATACAACATCTTTGCAATTGGAAGACGGTGTCCCTATAGTTTCCAATAAAAATACACAACACAATTAGTACAGAGAAGAAAAGGCTTCATATATGCATCTAGAATAGATCATAGGCAATGGGCGCAATTGCTACTCAATACATTTACTTTCTAGATAGTTTGCTGATTCACTTACAATATTTCCAGCATTGGCTTGTAAATAGAGGATCGTGGGAGCTTTGCGTGTCTCGTCCTCGGTGGGGCGCTTGATCAGATATCCACGGATCTTAACATTATCGTGTGTATCAAGATGCACGTCATCGAAGTCTGGCATACCATACTGGGAAGGCAAAGGAACCTAATTGCGAAATCACATATTACTTTATGTTCTCTGGATCCGGTGATTGTATTATGTAAAATATGCTCAAGCAATAAAAGTGTTGAGGAGAGACACACACACACACACACAGAAAGACAGACATATACAAGACATTGCTCAGGTGGTCGAAAGGTGCATATCATATACTTTCTCGCTTCTTCTTTTGCTTGTCACATTCAAATTCAACAAATAAAACATGCTTACCCTTTCACGCGAAGTTGCTGGAAAACTCGATGGATAAACCAAGTCACATTGAAACATCCACAAAGCCAACAGGCCAAAGAAGCCCAGAGCCCCTACCATGAAGGCCGAGTATTTGATAATATAGGGACTGTAGTCCCAAATGGCTCCAAGCATTTCCTTCATGTATTGAAAGATGTAAATTAGAATGTATATCATAAAAGTTCGACGTTGATGATATAATGTCCCGCGTTTATTCAAGTATCAGGGTGCCAGACGTTATAAGGATAGACACACACAAGAATATGTTGGTATCCAAAGATTAATATAGTGACAGTATTGTGATATGTAGAAAAATAAAGGAAAGAAAAGGTCGTATGGGTGTGTAAAAAATGCTGCAAATGGTGATGGATGGATGGCTGGCTGGCTAGCTGGCTGGCAGGCAGTCACTCATTAAATACTTGGCCCAAGCAGCGAACAAAATCAACAACAGTGTGAATCGATGAGCATCAATCAATCACCCAGCCAACCAAACACACTTGACGTTTCATAGACACTCGTTCAATCCAAGAACATCCGTGTGAATCTATCAAAACACTGCCAAAACTACACATGTGCATACAAACACAGCCTCTTTTGTGGTGTCTAGTAAATCTTCGAGATCCTCAATTCCACTTTTTCTTCATTGTGGCCCTAACAAATGACAGCCACATTGCAATGAATAGGGCAATTTTCGATTCCACAAGCACTCTATTTTGTTTATTCACAAGTCCTTGTTAGCAAAAAATAAACGGAAAGATATGATATTGGAAGGGAGCACAAGTGGCTTACAACACACACACACACACACAGAGTGACATTTCCACTTCTGATTTCATTATTATGTCCTTAAATGGGTACAACCATGCGGGGCAGGGGGCGAAGTGCGTGAATCAATCCCAGTGCGGCTGTCAAAAGTCCTACTGAGTTGGCTTGGTGGGCCGAGGCCAAGGATATTGGAACCAAATCTACCAGTGTGGCGATTCCAAGCCCCACTTGCATCGAAACAGCAGCCATGAGGGCATGGCAGAGTCTTCTTGATGCAGGGTTTAGCTTCAAGGATCTACTCTTCCACCATAGTGCTGAGATGATGAAGAACGTGCTTATAGCCTAAGGTGTAGAGGGAACAATGCATCATGTATGTTAGTCATAGCTACAATTGCAGTTATATGTTTGTTGAAGTGGTGATTGGAGATGCACTAGTAGCCCTATTGTAGAATTGTTCCCACAATGGCTGTTTTTGGATAGGGTGTGTACATCGTCTATAGAACCATGTTTAAATTGTAAGAAACTTACCAGGACACGGTGGTTGAGTTGGACTGTTGTGGGGTTCTCAATGATGTTGAACCACATGCTCTGTGGGTTACCTGCCAGATCACGCGAGAATAGTGGATGCCAGAGCTCACTTGTTGGGGGAACGATGTTGTCGCCCATGTGCGGGAAGGTGTTGTATATAAGGCCAGCATCAAGGCCAGCAACAAAGGCACCCGATAGAGATGTCAATAGGACAAGGCAGGTAGCTGCGATAACCTTCCTGTTAAACGATCTAACCGATGGGTCGAGTAGGAGCTTGTTGATGGCTTCGGCATTCTTAATCTTGCCTTTGACAAGCCTATTCATTCTCAGTGTCGACCAGCCATGGAGGCAGAGACCAGCGAAGAAGAGATAAGCAAGCCCAAGATGGGCAGCCAGGCGATAATGGCTGACGCGAGGGACTGCATGTGGAACTTCCTCAAGCTCCTTCTTGAGACCCGAAGATACCATGTACCATCCCATTGCGCCTTGACCTAAAAGCAGGACTCCCAATCCAACAGTTTTACCAATGTTTCCACGGGAGATGTATCCCTTTCTAATAAAGTAGATTGCGGGAAGACCAAAGACTAAACCAATGAGTCGCCCGATATTGCGATGGAACCATTCCATAAAGTAAATACGCTTAAAGTCATCCAAAGATAAGCCAACGTGGATCCTCTTGTATTCGGGGAATTGCTTGTATTTTTCAAACTCAAGCTCCCACTCTTCTTCTGAAGTAGGAAGCTTAGCCCCACGAACTGGTGCCCATTCTACAATCGATAGCCCTGATTCTGTTAGCCTGGTTAGACCGCCCCACACTATGATGCCGAACACCATAGATGCACAGAACAGCATCCAATAACCAACAATGGGCCTATCAATGGGCGGGATCTTCTCATCAATGTTAGTTTGATTGCTCTTTGATCCTTTTCCTTGCCCACTTTGCGATAATAAAGATGATGATATTTGTGTAGCAGCTTTTTTGAATGACTGCCCAAATAGTTTAGACTGGTTAGGTGGTACACCGCCAGTCGCATACAGCTCTATAGTTGGGCCCCTTCCAGCTGCTGACTGGGCGGCATTTGATGTCATGTTTCGATTTATCTGAAACGCCTCTGCCATGCTATTCTTGAATAGCAGTCTCGCTATTTGTGAATGGCTGCGTTTGTTCTCAGCAAAACTCATGTTGCGTAGAGTCGAATTTCTAAATTTGATTTCGAATCCACTGCTTCCCAAAGATTCGGAAACTGAGGGGAATGCAGTCCCTTTGCTACTATTGACGGGCTTGATCCCAATACATGAGTAGTGTAGACGCGTTATAAAGGGTCCGTTTATTGATATAGATTTGCTGGTCAGCCTACTGATACTGACACCTGTAGCAAGCAAGATCCTTGGACACTTGCTGCCAGGCATTTTTCCGTTTGGTTTTGATTGTTATTTATCTGAACGAAAGACCGGAAAAATAAAAATAGATAAATAAATCAGGGGGGTATGAGAGTAAAAACAAGAAGGGGGAGTTCTCGTTTATAATCGTCGTCAAGATATTGACAGAGTCTATTGGAACAGCTGTTTTCTGGTGGTGATTACGAAAGAACTTATTGATATTACAAACAACCAATAGCTTTTGTGTTCAGCTGTTATTCTGTGAAATTTCACTTGTGTGATCAAATGCAAGTAGAATAGCAGCCTGTGTGCTGCTTACTATCAGACTTCTTTCCAAAAACCTCACGCATTTTTGTCTGATTTGGAATTCTAAAACCTGATAATTTAGTCGAAGCCGCAAAATTATAACCAATGGAATCTGGCTGTAGTTTTGTTTACCTTTACTTTCAGCTAACTCTCAAAACACGAAATAAAATCATGTGAAGGCTATGTTCGCAAGATTAACTGATACTAGATAGAATAAAATGTAGTAAGAAAATTTATTTACATAAATAATGATGGTTGCATGAATGCACACAATTTCGGTTACTTGTTTATAGTCACTATAACCATACAAAAAAGAGGTAGGTTGGTTAAAATCTGTTAAATATTCAACAATAAGCATATTATAAACTAAAGTTGTCATAAATTTCACGGTACTTACATGGCAGAACTATAGAGAGGATAAGCGCACAAAGTAAGATAATCAAGAGAATAAAAATGATCTTCTTTTTCATTGCTTTTCTTTTTTGCTTCTTTTTGAGATCTACCGTATCCTTTCCAGCCTCCTCAGCAATGCTTCTTACCTCCTCTAAATTAGTTGCAATATAAAGTAGATAATGAAGGTTTAATGGTCTGATATATATGGTGTAGTATGCATGTCTATCTGGATTTACTTTATAATTTTAAATATAGCTTACCCATGGCTTCCTGCGTGGTCTTCATTCTATCTGAAGTTTCCATGGTCTTTAAAAATAGATGAGTTGTGCGGTTATTTAATTCGTCCGCATTTTCCTTAGTACCATCTGCCATTTTTTTGACTTTGTCGTTAATGGAATCAATTTGTTTTTCTTCTACCAAAGTAGTATCGTTTTCGCCTGTGTTTGGAGACGACTCAGATGCATCAACAGAACCACCATATTGATTTTCTTCTACCAAAGTAGTATCGCTTTCGCCTGTGTTTGGCGACAATTCAGACGCATCAGCAAAACCACCATATTGCCTTTCTGGAGCATTACTAATATTTGGGCGTCTGGTTGATAAGTGATTTGTGGCTTCGTTGTCGTTCATTGATACTACTGTGTGATTCATGTTATTTACTTGAGACATTTTATGAGCTATGTTTTCTGCTACTTGTGCACTTCTATTTTTGTGAGAGAGAGAGAGAGAGAGATAAAGGCAACGTCTTTATAATACCACTAAAATTTTGTAATTTTTGTGCTAAAGAGAAGATAAACAGAATGTTTGGTATGCGGCTATGGTATATCTGTGAGCTGAGAAAAGTCCAACTTATAAAATGTTTTGCAGTAGATATAGAAAGAGATAGAGAAAATTTAGAGAAAACTAATACACGCTCTCAGTTTCTGATACCTTTACAGCCCATTTATGTTTTTTGGAATGAGGCATGCCATCAATAGGAAGGGGGCAAACTCTATATTTATAAATCTTTATGATTGTGCCCAAAGCAAAGCTTATGATGCGCTAAATTTTTATCCAAATGGTCAAAGTTTACACTACCTTAGGCAAAATGGCCTACGGGAATTGTATATAAAATGTCTGACTATTGGGCTAAATCTGAGCACCCACTTTAGTCCACCACATATTTGATTCCAACTGTAGTCTGATGTAATGGTACGAAATAAATGATTTATAGTAGGAAAAGAAACATGATTAGTTAGATGTGTTTGTTGATACACATTTGTGTTCTTTGCAATATTTTATGCCAAGATTTGCAACCTTGGTTTAGAGTATTATTATACGATCAACTAAATTTACAATGTTTCAAGTGCACCATTTTTATTTAGCAAGAGTTGACACATTGACTACCCTGAATTTGAAGAATTTTGGCTTGGCGTTTATTGATTTATAAAAATTGGTTGAAAAGTCATAATTAGCTCTATTAAAGCCAATCCACATATGTGTAGTTATTTTTAGAGGGGGACCATCTGGGCAATAATTTTTGAAGGATAAATTTTGATGACTGATGATTATAGGGGGATCACAGCCAAGTGAATGTCCAGTTTTACTAGCGAACTTCCATTCTTCAAAAATTATTGCCCATCTACTAACAAATGGTGATCATCCATTTGGTTGTAGTTCCCCCTTTAATCGTTGGCCACAAAAAGTCACCCTTCGAAAATAATCACTCATATGGCTTTATTTCACAAGATATTAGGCATATAAAGGCCCTCAAAATTTATAATAAAAGTATATGAATATACAAACCAAAGAAATAGTAATAATTAATAGTTGGTAATCATTAAGTAACAATAATAATAACAATAATAGTACAGCCAATTATAACAATAATGATACATACATTCAGGAGGAAAGTCAGTTCCACACCATCCCTGAAAGAACAATATATATCTCGACATACATCAGAACTTTTGCGAACTTTAAAATCTATTATTCAAATTTATAGGACATTTTACTGGGACCTATCCGTAGCTGTTCTGTGGCTGATCAGTAGTGAAACTCGACCATATACAACTATGAAGTTTTTGACTACAGACAAAACTTTGCTCAATTCTAAGTTGAAGATTGTGCGATTTTACAAGGATGTGAGCGAGAAAGGTAATCTTGAGCTTTAAAAATAGCCATTTCATCTATTTTTGTTGCTGAACCAAATATCCCAGCATACTTATAACATTATGTAGCATCTGTGCTTTTCAAATACCTTTTTAGCAACATTATAAATTTATTTTGTATATACACCGTCAATAGTAAGAAGATGTCTTGTAGTTTGGTGGATGGAATCAGCTTTATATTATATAATAGGATAATAAATACATTTATGCAATAATAAAACAAAAAATCGTGGCCAAATTTCGTATAATTTAGTTTTATAATTAATATCGCAGGTCAAGTATAAATAATTCACATGGTGACATGACTACATGTCCAACTGGGTATGTTTCCTATATACATAGAGCCAAGTGTTTAAAAGCTGTTAATATGCTAAAAATGTAATCAAAATAGATATACAAATATATAGATACCAAACTTACATTATAAAGTGGTTTGGTTTGATCGTGTGGGTGGAATGGAGATGGTTCACGACAATTCTTTATAAGGTTGAGGCCGTGCGGCTCTGTCAATCTGAAAACACCCCAATGTGGGTGGCTTTTTGGTGCACAGACTATGGCAATGGCTTCAGGAAGCATCAGTTGGTAGGAGCAGTGGGTATGAAGATCCAGTGATGACATGAAGCATGTTTGTGTTGGATGTGTATGGATCCAGCCCAAGGATATCAGGTTGTTGAAGTTCAAAACTTGGGTCACTTCCTCCTCATTTTCTGTTGTACACGAATCTGAAGTTGCATGCTGCTTGGGTATAATAAGGGACGTGGCATGGTAGTTGTTATCATCTATCTCAACACCACAGATAATTGCACAGGTTTCAAGATTCCTTTCGGTGTTTGGTTCTGCCACCTTTATAAAGTCATCTACAATCCTATCTGGAATGGTTATTGTCCTGAGTGGCTCCCGAGGGTTCGATATGGCAGATGCCGTGCTCTCAAATATATCAGTATCGATTAGCGGGGAGTATTCTAGTGGTTTTGGTGGTAGTGGCGGCGGAATTGGTCTGCAGCTAGAGTATTCACTCTCCTTTGGGCGAGGAGGCAGTGGTGGTGGTGGCGGCCTCTTGGATTCTATATCGCCATTAGGCCAGTGTTTAGTTTGTGGTTCCTCCGCTTTTCTTGAGCTGTTGATAATGGTGTCTGAGTGAATATTGTGCTCTATATCAAAATCACCGTTGCTGTTGACGAATGTCTTGTTTACAGTTAGAGTGCTGCTGCTCTTTGGATTTGTCTGTGGAGCCAGATGTGGTTGAGAAATTGCTGATATATGCGACATCTCTTTATCCACCCTTCTGAATGTATTGAACGGGTTACTATTATCATAGCCATTATGATACCCGTTCTCAAATGTCACTGGCGGCAAAACAGGCGCTTGTATAACTACTGCTTGGTTAACTGCCACTGGAGAGGATGTTGATGGAACAAATGCGGACAGAAAATTTTCGGAGCTGGTCTGACCATCAATGCGTGTGTTGTTTGTTCGATTAGAATTATCAAATGGATTTGTTGAACCAGTCGTCGTAGACACATCATTATTTTCACGGGAATTGTCGTTATTGGCGTATATACTAAATAGCTTTGGTAATATTTCCTTGGCCTTTTCTAGTGCTGCGTAGCATCTCTATGAAAACGTGTGAAATTTATTGATGTCATATATACATTAGTTATAGATGCAGGGTAGGATATAGGGCTAGGATGATATGTATTGGGGTTTTCTGATGTAGTACCTTGGTATGTGGGTTTTTTATTTGTGTGTATTGAGGATTCCGATAGTCGTTATGATACCGCAGGCATCTTTGGGAAACGCTATTTGGTAAAAGCACAGTTTTGAATCAACTTGGACTTATCAATATGGAATGTAAGTCTAGCCATTGAATAGTGTTAATGGAAGAGCCACATCGTACTTACGTTGTAAAGTATACATAATTGAACCAGGCTTCTTGCAATCTACCCTGGATTTCAAAGGAAACGGCCTATGCAAGCAAATATATATACCCCCACAAAGTCGTCAAAACATTAGAGTGACCAATCAACAGCAGTAGCAGTAAAACAGAGTTTGTGAAAAGACCATCTAAGCTAGAAAAGAACTTTAAATCTGTGGAGTGCGGTGATATACACAAACACACATGTATGTCCATGATACTACTGCTATAAGGCTTACCTTTTTGTACATTTTTTTGAGAACATATATATATGTTGGAAACGGGACATGTTGAAGTATTTTGGGTGGTCGTGAAGCATGGACTAAAAGCTCCGTTGGATTGAAGTTGACGTATGCTAGTCGACGCCCAAACTCCTCAAGATCCAACCCAGAGCCATGCTTGCCCATAAGCTGCTGCTCAAGCTCAGTGACAAATGAGGAATCCCGTTCATTGAGCATTCGAATTCTAAGCGGAGAGCCAATTGCAGTAAAATGGGTACCACTATTAACAAATGACGCAGCCAGTTTTTGTATCTCTCTGATATGATTTGTATCTTTTAAACAATGTGAGCGTTAAGTATTCAGCACAAAAATGAAAGGGAAAGGGGCAGAGTAAAAGTCCTATAGCTTGAATAGAGATATGCTGAGGCTGAAAGAAAAAGAGAAGCGTTTATATACGCCGAGCTGCAGTGCTTGGCAAAATGGTATACATATACAGTCGATGGCGGTGGGAGCTCTATGCTTCCAAGGCAAGCGTGCAACTCGAGAAAGCTATATGCGGAAGGGAGACTACCAGCTTAATGTTGTGGATGGGTTTGTTCATCACCCAAACGCCAACACAAACTATACTCTTTTTTGGCCATTGCTGTGGCTTCTGGCCATCAGTTACACAAGCCCTGTCCCCAAATCCTGCCCCTTGCACCCTCCTTTCTCTACAGCAGCGATACATCTGACTGTCACCCATTTCGCCAGAATATCCAATGCAAATAACCCGCAGCCAGTGTCTGTCTTTCAGGCTTGGCGCCCACCAAATGCACAAACGTAACTGTTTGGTAGGAATGGCACTTATTTGCTCGAGTGTTTCCCACTGAAATTTATCCCCATCTAGTCATGTTGCTAAAGTGCTGACCTTTCAGAAGGCTGGTGGCGAGCATGATACTGGTTTATGGAAACTGGCCGATTGACCTGCATGTTCTTAGAATCTTTCTGATCGGATTATCAAGATCTCCAGTTCCAAAAGCACATACATGGTTAGTTGTAATGGGCCTTTATCGAGTATGGGAGGTTATTTTTGAAGGGATGGTCGCTCATTTGGCTGTTATTGTGCCTATAGCCATTTACCCTTCAAAAATCATGATCCATGTGTAGATTTATATTTAGTTTTCTTTTTAAAATGAGTATCAGTGCAAAAAAGTAGAAATATCTAAACATTATCAATGGTGATAGCCTCCTTTAGCTTCTTGCGGTTGGCAGCCTTTGAGCTGCCCTGAGAAGCGCTACCAAATTGGTCATCACCATCGTCTTCGCTGGGCCGCTTGTTCTTGAGTGCCTTGACTTTGCGGGTCTGAATCTTATCCAGATCTTGGCGACCCAAGTGGATTCTACCCATCTTGTCGCCCATACCGTCGTATGAGATGTTCTTGACCTTCTTCACGCGCAGCTCCTTGGGCACGCGGGTAGCCTGTTTCCACATCTCATCCGAGGCATGGCGTGTGCGTCTAAGGGCAAAATCTATGGATGGACCCATCTCCTCCAACTCAATGCGTGGCTGTCTGACTCCGGACTTCTTTTTGTTAACAAGATATGTGCGGAAATAGATCTTGCCGACATTACCGTTTGCTTCTTGTGGCCCGGCTGTAACCGAAATGACATACTCCAGCCCCTCTAGCGATATTTTCTCCGACGTCTCCCCATGGAAAAAGTCCAGGAGGACATTCTTCAGTTTCTCTAGGTCCTCATTCTGGCCGAATGCCTCGCCGTTGAAGATCATCAGTGGCTTTATGCCAACACCACAAGTCCTAGTCCCAAACTCTTTGATGGTTTTTATTTTTTCTATTCCTAGCTCAATCATGTCAAGGACCTGGTGGTCAAATGTTCGGCCCAAGATCAAGTTGTTTGGACGCTTTTTTGAGTGAAGTGCAACAGCAAATAAAGAGGTGTCGTTCTTTCTGGAAAAGAACTCTAGCGTGGTTTCGTCATCAAATGGGTGAATGGCATTCTTTTTGTTAAAGTTGACTGCATTTGCTCTCTTTAGTGAATACTATTTGTAAAAAAGTGGTTTTAAAGATTCGTTTAGATTTCGGTTAAGCAATTCAATGGCAGATCAACATCATGATGCCGTCTTAACATATGGGTAATAATTCTTGAAGGGTGAAAGTTTACTAGTAATAAAACTGGACATCCATTTGGCTGTGATTGTGCCCCTATAATCATTCGTCCTTCAAAAATTATTACCCATATTGCTGATAATGGCAATTTGGGCTGATAGTGATGAGGTTGAACAATTTTCTTTGGTTATTTTACTTACAAGGTCACGCATAGCATCAAGAACAGCCTGGCTGGTTTGGCTGCCTCGAATGAATATGGCCGTTTTTGGGTTTTCTACAACTTTGGCTTCACGCTCTTTCATGGCTCTCTTGGAGCGAGCATTTCTTGGCTTCCTAAATTTCAAAGTTTTTGTGAGCTAGCAATACTTATCTCAGAAGCGACATGCCCCTAAATAGCTGTAGTTGAATATTGTGTTTATATGTACTCACGTTACTCTGAGCATTATGTATAGATATGTTTTTGAAGATTAAAGACAAGTTAAATAGATAGAGCTTTACAGACTACACAACGAGATCCACCAGAGGAGTAAAGTCAAACAAAAGCTATAGTTAATTTTTTTGTTGAAGCAACACAGCTTTGACAGGAATATTTTTCAAAGGCTGATTTGTTGATCTGATCCACGTCTAGTGATCATTGCCTAATGGTTATAATTTTTTTTGGATCTTGCACACTAAATGGCAGTGCATGGTGGTGAAAAGTTTGGCAGCAGAGTTGTGTCTTTGTGTATTTTGCCTTTTGTCCTTGATACTGTGTCCTTATTTTTAACATAAAATACATATACAAGATGCCAAAATCAAAACCAACGACTATAAGCAATATAAGCATTAAGGGTGCGGCTTCAGATAAAAGTAAGTCGACCCATTCAAATATACGTTTGCCTTCACCATTGAATGTATAAATAATATAAAAACAAAGCCAAAAAATAAACGAATAGCAGGAATTGATATTGATGTATGCTCTTTAATCATCTCTACTTTCTAAAACACACAGCCACATCAAAAAAGTCAAGGCTTCCAAGACCTGTCACGGAAGATAGCTCTGATGATGATAATGGCCTTTCTGGAAGCTCAGCCGATGAGCTGGAGTCTGCCAGCGAAGAAGAACAGCGGGAGAATGCATCGGAAACGGCTGTCTCAGACGACGACGACGACGACGGCTCGCAAGGCGGTGGCGATGAATCTGAAGAGAGTGGCGATGACACTGAGGTCAATGAGGCCGAGCTTATGGCTGGAGTCAACTCCAGTGACAGCGAGTCGGAATCTGACGAAGATGAGGGAGGCAACCCATTCAGCTCAGGCAAATCTGTGGTTCCATTAGACGACGAAGGATCCAAGCGCATCAAATCGAAACTAAAGGGGCTTAATAACAAGGTAAATAAATCGTTGCGGATAAAACTAGCTGGGATATTTAGAAATTGCAATTATGATAATGGCCTGATAAATGATTTTTGATATATAGTCCACCAAGCGCGGCGTCATTTACCTTGGACGCATTCCTCACGGATTCTACGAAAAAGAAATGAAGGCTTATTTCAAGCAATTTGGAAAGATCACAAAACTGAGACTGTCAAGAAATAAAAAGGTATTTGTTTGTTTATGATAATATATCCACGTTTCCCAATACTGCCAATGGTAATGGGATATGTATGCTTTGATGTGTATATAGACCGGGAAACCAAAGCACTATGCTTTCATTGAATTCCAGAGCTTGGACGTTGCAAAGATTGTGGCCGACACAATGAACAACTACTTGCTGTTTGACCACTTGCTGCAATGCAGGGTGGTACCCGAAGACAAGGTGCACCCAGCCCTCTTCAATGGGGCAAACACGAAGTTCAAAGTAGTGCCATGGAACAAGATCCAAAGGCTCAGACACAACAAAAAGCGCACCCCAGAAGAACACAAGAAGGCTGTTGGAAAACTGCTGGCCAAAGAGAAGCGCAAGCGTGACAAGCTCAAGGAACTTGGAATAGACTACGAGTTTCCGGGATATGTAAGTTGGATGATTTTGTGAATAATGCTCCCTATTGCCTTACATTGGCCAAGCAAAGTGACTCTCATGTGTCTAATTGTTGTCTACAAACGTATGCGAATACCCTCTCATCTATAGGAAGCACTCAAGGCGCCTGACCCAAAGCACACCAAGTTTTAAGCCCCCTCTCTCTGCACCCCCACTTCATTACAAAATTTCTTTTCTTCCATTTTGGTTTATACATAGAGTCTTGCTTGATACTCAAAATACACAATGGCTATGTTTTCTACACTTCCAAATAAGGTCAGCAATCAAAGACTTTGGGCCCATTATCTGTCTGTCCACAGCCATGAGCATTTCTTGGCAGGGCTGCTTGGTGTTGTTTATCATTCCAAGACACCGTGCAGCTTGCGCCGATGCGGAACGTCTGTTGGACTTCCTCAAACAGCGTTCTGGGATCCCTGAATTCTGGGGCTGTGGTCATTCTGACATCAATTGGGCCTGCTGCTGAAGGTCGTCTGGTGGCTCAGGGATTTGCAACTATTGTTGTCCACTTCTGAGTGGATTCATCACCCTGAGGTCACGGTGGCACCCTAACGTTCATCCGTTTGGTTTAGTAGTAGCAGACAGACACCTGACATTCTTGATTGTCAAAACATACTTTTGCTTTTGGTCTGATGCATGTCAGCCTTTTTAATCGAAGGGCTGCTCAGGGCCAACCATGCAATGCTTTGCGTGTGCAGGCTGCCACAACCAGAATTTGCAACCAAAGAATGGAGGGCTGGATGGTGCTGGGCTTGGCATGAGCAATGCCCCTGCTATGATCTCCTCTCCATTTTGGCTTCAATGAATTGACGCATTTTGCCCAACTCCACTGCTCGTCTTTGCTTCTTGATTTATTTATATATACGGCTTCCCCTGCCATCACCATCGTTAGCTATATCGATATTCTTGTATGCTCCATCTACTTTAATCCTATTTTGCTTGTATTTTCTTTATCACTTCCTCTCGCCTGCAATTGTCAACAATTAGCTTCCAAGTCATCGGTTTCGCCCATTCGTACTTACCAACCTTCCATTGATATCCCTCCTGTGCGAGCGTACTTGGTTCAATTTGCGTACGCTTCCACATATTAGCTCCGCAATTCCCAAAACCAGAATAGAATTCAGCCTCTCACAATAACCGCCACATACTACTCCACGTTTGTATTGCACAGTGAGCTCCCTCCAGGGCTCAGAACTTCGGCCAAGCAGGTACTTATAAAGAAAGCAATGAAGCGCCAAGAGAGCGAAAGATTGAAAGCCGAAGCTGAGGCCTTGAAACAGAGTGATCGTCTGTTGCATGATAGCAACGAATCTAATGATGTTGTGCCCCATGCAGCTGCAGCAGCAGCTGGCGACGGCAGCTATCCTGAGGATCTTTCTTACTCCAATACTGCCAACACTGCAAATCTGCACAGAAGACATGGTCAACAACAACAAGGCTCTGGATCAGACGGCGGCGAGGATGGCGGTGTTGATAAAAACGATGCCAAGCAAAGCTTCTATTGCTTCCTTTGCGCATTGTTTATAATCCTCTCGCCTTTTCAATACGGATACAAGATCGCCGAACTAAATAGCATCCAAAAGGCCATTTCTGTGTGCCAAGATGGTGCTAGTTCTAGTGCTGATGAAGCGCTGAGCAACACTCGGCTGCTCCCGTACTGTCTTCCAATGTCTGATGCTACATTTGGACTTTCTACGTCCATGTTCGCGATAGGTGGTATAATCGGATCTTTGATCAGTGGTCATGTTGCAAACAAATTTGGAAGACTTGGCGGGTTAAGATGGAACAACGTGGGGCTTACCATTGGGTCCCTATGTGAAGGCTTAGCTATGACTCCCACCATGCTGATGGCTGGCCGACTGATCTCCGGTATCAGCTGTGCAATATCTATCGTTTTGGCTCCGATGTATCTATCTGAAATTGCCACAATAAGGCGCCGTGGATCTATGAACATGCTGAACCAAACCTCTATTGTGATCGGTATTTTGGTCGCCCAGGGACTTGGATACCTTTTCAATTCTCAGCCATACTGGCGTCTGGTTGTTGGAATGGGTGCCTTTATATCAGTACTGCAAACATTGATGCTTCTTTTTGTAGTTGAAAGTCCCAAATATCTTGCTTCTAATGGATATATACTTGAGGCCAGACTTGCTTTGGCCAAGCTACGTTTAAGCCCTAGCATCGATGCTGAGATATCTCAATGGGGCAAATCATCTGTAGCTGAAGTAATGCCTGCTGATGCCAACAGCAGTGGGCATGTATCTGATATTAGGAATCGTCATCTTGGCGTTTTGGACATCTGGAAGCATCCGGAGCACCGTATACCTCTTGTCTTTATCATCACTCTGCAACTAGGCGTGCAGCTTTCGGGCATCAACATGATATTTTTCTATTCTTCTTCAGTGCTGTCTCAAGCTTTCAGCTCGTCCACTGCCAACATCCTTACTATCCTTTTGGGAATCTGCAACATAATATTTACATTTATCGGAAATGCCGTAGTCGACAGCATGAACCGCCGCACCTTGCTTCTTTCCTCGATAGTTGGTGTGTGTGCATCTCAGTGTATATTCTCGTTCAGCATAATCAATGAATTTCATGTGCTCTCTGCCTTATCGATGTACTTGGTTGTTGCGTTCTTTGCTCCCGGACTTGGCCCCCTTCCTTTCCTTTTGAACACTGAACTATTCAGCACTGCTGCAGTGGGCGCGGCAAGCTCATACTCACTTATGGCAAATTGGTTTGGCGCTTTTCTCATTGCTATCGGGTTCCTTCCTTTGCAGCATGCCATTGGCAGCTGGGTATTTGGTATTTTTATTGTATCCCTAATTTTGATAGGAATAATCGTGTATTTTTATCTCCCTGAAACGCGTGGTCGAAGTATCGAAAATGTCAGTCAAGATGCAACAACCGCAAGCTGAGCGATATGCCTCGTGTTCTCATTTCAATCTATATATTTTGAATCATTCCTTGCTTGTTTTAATCACCATATGGGAGGTTATTTTTGAAGGGTTAGTCACTCATTTGGCTGTGAATGCTGCCCCTATAATCATTGGCCACCAAAAGGTACTCTTTAAAAATAATAGCTCATTAATAAGACCGTATAAATATATTTATATAAATGTCTGTGTGTGTGTGTTTTAAATGTAATCTCTCCACCAATAGCTTTAAAGCCATGATTTTTCAATACTTGCCTTGAGTGACAACTATGGTTTACTTACGCAAGTGGTGCCCTATCCTACTCTTACTTTACTAACATTATGGATTTTGATTTAATGCAATCGAGGTCGACTACTCAGTATGAAAATGTATATAATACTTTACTAGGTATAATTGGGGCTTTTTAGTCAGTTTTATAGCGCGTAGTATAGTGTAACTAAATTCACCTTTATTGGTGGAGAAACAAGTAATACCAACTCCTATTAGACTATAAGTGAAATTTGACCATTTCGGAGCTGCTGGCAATACATTTTTAACATTTTGGATCTCTGAAAATTATCTTGTCAAAGTATCTTTTGAAGCAAGGCCTTTCTACTTATAGCTCGCCATATGTTTTCAGCGTGGATAATAGCTTGTGTTTGAGCGGCAATAATCTCCACTGTCACTAAGCTGCCTCAGATGTAGCAGCGATCTAGACTTGGAATCAAGAGTCGACGTCATAAAATGATCGCTTGGAGTTGTGATTTGTAGGCAAATCGTTGGAATATCAAAATTAAGATTATCCAACTTACCTCATTAAATTTTCATTTCCGAAATTTCTCATGCACAACAGGAAGATGTTGCCACGCCTACTTGGATATTTCCGTGTCTATACAGTCTGGGTTACACATCTGGGTCCACCTCTTTCATGATTTTGTATCCACACCATACCGAATTTGCTGCTTTAAAACTACTGTATAACATGGACTCAAGAGGAGGCAAAGGCCTTGAGGAATATGATAAGCGAAAAAGCGATGTTCCCTCTAATTTTAGTTTAGGAGAAGTGTCACAAAAGACCGAAGATGTTGTTGACAGACTGAAGATGGAGGAAGGACAGGGAGGAGCTCCTCTGAAAAAAAGCTCAAGTCGACTCTCTCTGAGCAGGCGTATAGCCGACCGTATACCCAGCATCTCCATTTCTGTGAGAAGGCGGAGGTCGACCACCGATAAAGAAAGGCTCGAAAAGGCCTTGGAGAAGAGCTCTGATGAGCCAAGCTCCAGTCAAACAACTGATCAAAAGGATAAGTCTAGCAAAAGACATAGCAGCTATGCAAGGTACCCAGTAGTTTCTGGGGGTCTTCTTCGGACCACTCCTCCAACTGATACCCGCTTGAGGTATGAAGAGTGGTTAAGGCAACCATCACCAGTAGTCGATGAACAAGAGGCTCAGGAAGAACCTACCAGAGCACCCAGAGCTGATAGTGGCGAGTATTCGTTGGTAAATCTGGTCAACTCAGCAAGGATATCAGATTCGGATGAAGTGTACGAACCCAGACAGAGCTATGGTCAGGAAAGGGAGTTTGGATTTCAACCACGTTATAGCTCCGATGATAGTATGAGAAAACGAAGCAGACGGATTACTAAAATAATACAAACCCCAATATTTCTTACCGAAGGAGACATTCCACGCCTTGAAAGAGATGATGAAGACAGTTGGTCCCGGCCGAGCGCCAATAGAGTCAAGGGCATAGATCCATCCAGGGTCAGCCTTGGAACGTTGAACCCAAGATATAAGCAAGAAGTGGAGGAAGGAGATGTTTTCCCTAGTAACAGCAAAAGAACGTCCGCACATTTCTCTTCGGCCTCGGACTATGCACGCAAGAGCGACGACCAGAATATCGCACAGTCTATAAAGTCTGGAATATCAGACCTTGAAAGATACACGCCAAATAGACTGGATGTAGCACGCAAATCATTGTTCAGCGACCAAGACATTGGAATGAATACGCTTGGCAGCGGTAAAGCAAGCAGTCCTGGAGAACCCGGTCGACGCTTTACATTGTTCCATCCCAACCCCCCTGTTCAAAGAGAGGGCTCAGAGATGCAAACTCTTGAAGCAAAGCGGACAGATAGCCTAAGGAGAGAAAGCCTTCCAGCAATTCCTCCGACTGCTGCAAAGGGCCACCCAAAATCAAGCAAGATGGCGATATTTAAGGCACCAAGCAAAGATTATGGACAACCAATCATGACTACATCCGGAAATGTACAGGCATCCAGTGCTCTCTACAACATCCACAACCCTCAACTGGACCAAGGCCAAGGGACTGGCGATATAAACTACAGCAGAAACAATAGCTACAGCAGAAAGATGTCATCTATTCCCTGGGGACTGGAGCCAACAAGCAGGGATGCAAAAAAATCATGGGAAAAAATGACTAAAGAAGAGGCGCAATGGTACAGAGAATATGGCGACAGACGTCGGCTAGAAATGTCACCAACAAACGTATCATTGAGCACATTGGTGAGTAATCCCCGACGCCTCAGCTATTATTCATATGATAGCAAGGAAGCCAAAACAAGCAAATATGACAACTCATCAAAACGTTATACCAAATACTATCTATTAGGAGAAAAAGGATGGGTGGTAGCTCTGCTCAGCGGTTTTATTATTCAGTTTGTTGGCCTCAGTCCCTGGGGTGGCCTGATCATTTACCCTCTTCACAGCGTTTACTATACCGAACATGGGCGCCTATCGTCAAGCTACTTGCCTGGAAGCTTTTTCCCGCATCCCAACCTCCTGACCTGCCTTCTTCCTGTCATGACTACGGCCGTGTGCTACTTTTTTGCGCCGATATCTGTCTATGCCAGCCACTACTTTGGGTTTCCCCTCTGTCATATTATTGGGACTAGCCTTGTTGCGTTGGGGCTGCTAATGTCCTCGTTTACCAGATATTGGTGGCAGCTCTTCATCACACAGGCCTTGGTTGTGGGCATGGGCTCTGGTGTCCTGCTGTTTAGCACCTATCAATTGTCTTACATGGTCACCCGCCAACACCGTAGCTTTTACTTGGGCTTGGTTATGTCAGGAATGGGCTTGGGGGCAGCATTGATGGGCTTGGCCTATAGAGCAATGATCCAGCACCACAACATCCGCTACATGCTTCGTGTTCAAGCTTTAATCGTAATTGCAGTCGGTGTATTTGTGACTGTAATGCAACTATGCCTAGTTGGCACACTGCGGCTATTATTACCTAATGGACACCGAGTATATCTACACTCGGTGTTGCAGCCATTAAAGAGAATGTCGTTCTTGGTAACCCTCCTCACGCATTTTTTCCTCATAGTGAGTGCAAGCGCTCAACAAAGCTACCTTCCAGGTGGGTATAGTAATCAAATACATCATCCAATTGAATTCATGTGCTGGCCACGTTGTGCCCAAAGCCACTTTCTCCATACTCATAGAACATGAATATAGAAGTTACTATAATATACGGAAAATCTACGCCAATATAAACCCAACAATGGTACTAATAATGGTCTATTTGCGAACCCTTTTTAAATATAACTATTGTAGCATATGCCACCCATCTCGGCGCAACGACCAAACAAGCCAACAACCTGATACTCTTCATAAATGGAGCGAGTGCGGCAGGAGTCATCTTTGCAGGCTTTGTTACAGAGAAATTCAAATGGAGCTATAAATACATTCCAGCCTTGACGACATTCCTTTGCGGGCTGTTTACCATGACCATCTGGATACTGGCCAAAAACTACGCATCTCTTCTAGCCTACTCTATTTTATATGGGTTGCTGATTGGAATGTTCTACTGCATAGTTCCCGTTGCGCTTATTCGTTTATTTGGAATAACTCGGGGGATCATTTTGTTGGGATTTGTATTTTTCCTCTCAATACCAGCTGTTGTGCTCAGCCTATTTGTTGGCGACATATTGTACAGAAAAGACATGCATCATCCTGAAAGGCGACACTTTGAATATCTTGGATGGTTTAGCGGGGGATTTCTTTTAGCAGCCTGTATCACTGGTGCAGCCATTCCACGATATGCTAGAAAAGAGGCGATCAGGAGATCCCGCCTACAGGCAAAATCTATACCACTATAGACCCTCAGACTGTTTTTATTACTTTCGGTATACGGTAGAATTTCACCACTGATCGGCCACACGTTGGCTGTGAGTTGGACCCTACATAATACACTATAATTTTGAAAAACAACTTTAAAAGATTGCAAAACTTAATCGCAGCAAATATTGGCAATGGGAAAAACGAGGGTGTGAAAACCATATTGTGATATCACATATAGCAACTACCTCACTCTGATTATTATTATTATTCTATTACTCTTACTTTACTTATTATTCTTTATTTCTGGATACTTTTATCTACTTTTGCTTACCTCACAGAGTATCCACCAATCCCTATGCATACCATACCCTCCAGACATATTATGTCTATGCTCTGTGATTAACCTTATATAAGCAACTAGCTTTTCATGGCTTACATTTTTCATTTTTTAATAAAGCAATGTTTATTTCTGTAAATAAAATCTTTATAGCATAACAGCACATTATTATTTACTGTACCGAGCTTTAGATAGAAATGGGAGTAGTAATGGTCACAACTTTTCCCTTAATAAACATATCCCTCATTTTCCCATGACCAATATTTATTATGAATAATATTTTATAAATTATTTTGCTGGGACCCACCCCCCACAGCCACTGTATGACTGATCAATAGAGAAACTTGACCACATACAAAAAGTGTGGAAGAGCGTAGAATATTACACTGGTAGTAAAAAATCAGGCGACATTGATTTTTTCTGATATGGTGGTGTTTTGTAGCCAATCTACTGAGGGTGACTCAAGATGTGAGTCAAAGTCGCCCAGTAACTCTTGACTATGTTCCTGCAGAAGATTGGCAGTTTTTGCCAGTACATGCTTGTTTTCAAGAGTAACGTAACTCTGTTTGGAATTCTTACCACTCTCTTCGGCATCCAGAGAAAATACCTGGATTTTCTCCCATGCGCTTGAACCACCACCGTTTCCATTAGATGCAAAGGCCTGTTAACATCATTATCATCAAATAAAAACGATGTACATGTATGTGCGTATATACACAGACACGTGGTTAGATATGTAAGTCAGAATTAACAGCAAGCACGCCATTTGCAGATGCGGCATTTAAATCTTGAGTAGCTTTATACTATGAGCCAATAACTTACAATTGTTGCTGGCGTAGAAGTATTTTCAGGGCTTAAAAGCTCATTGTCGATCTAGAGATGTATGTTTTTAGGACAATGGGAGGGGGGTTACTTACATGGTGCTGATGAAAATATTAAGTTGAAATTTCTGGTACAATGTCTACCAGGTTTTCCATGTAATACAAGAAAGTAGCCATCACATCAACATAGTATCACCTACCACAAGAGCCAGAGAATCAGGGTTTAGCTTCAAGACTGTATCAGCAAACACCTTTCCTGATGGCGACAACACATTGTGTTTTACATTCTCATAAGCTACGTAATAGCCTCCCACTTTTAGATTTTTCGACTCGGCGTAAATTTGAACCTACAAGGGCATATGCATATTAAGGGTTGTGCGCAAAATTAGACGGGAATTCATATATGCTGTGCGCTCTTAGAACATCAAATATCCCTAAAGTTCGAAGAATATTGGCCTGAAAAGCAATGTGCGTGTGTAATTATGGAAAGACTGAGAGAATGAGAATGCAGCCTCATGGAGAATAAAATCCCGCATAATATGAATGCAGCGAGAAGGAGGGGTGAGATGTCCATATATACGCATAGCACATTATATATGTATATATATATTGTGGAAATTCCCAAATGTCGATCCATTGACCCAAAGGAATAATCCCGGTAGCGCATTGAGTACTTGGCAGCGATTGGGCCAGAATGTGCTTGGTTCTAGCAATAAAACATACCTGTTGCAAGGCGACCTCAAATATAGGAGTGAGGTCGGTCCAGAGGTGGGCAACTGGAACAGCATCGACCACTCTTATCGGGCTAGATTTGGGATCGGTAAGCAGTATGCCATGGACTGTTGATGATGGATACTTTGCGCAGTGCATTATGGCTTTGGCATAGGCCTGGGTTGATATTGAGTAGCTTTTGCTGGTCATGGTAACTGGTAAATGTGCTGCTGTTGTTGCTAGGAGGTCTGTGGGCGTAGAAGGACAGTGCTTGGGCAATTCCTGATGAACGGTTTGATGTAGTAATCGAACAATTGTGAAACGTCTACGACAATTTCTCACTATATGAATCAATATTGCAGACCAATTATGGGCTCCCACATCTGGCATTCAACAAAATAATTGTATTTTCCAAGGAACCTTTTGAGGAACATCTCTTGAACAATCAAAGTAAGAGTGTATGCATCTCGTAACCAAGACGCTGCTCGTCTGCATTCCATGCCATCCCAATCTACCGACTGAAAATCCGGACAATGGCACATAATGGGAGAATACAATACTACACTAAAGCTTAGAGTTTGCGTTCGATTGAAATGGCGCTTGCTGCACAGATTTATCATCTCATTTCAGCAATGACATTGTGTCGAAGATCTCCATGCAAAGGCGGAAATAACTATGATTGGCCGGGAGAGGAAAAAATACAAGCCATGTAACCGACGGTCACTGTTGGTTTAGAATTACGCAACTTGGCAAAGGTGATTGGCCAATGTAGCTTGCAGTTTTGGTGGTGGCCATCCCTTTATGTTATGCGCAAATAACACCGATTTGATAAGTGCACAGAAGCCCGTTCAGTACCCAAAGATAATCAGGAGAGAGCGAACTATTTGGTGGGCGGAGCTAAGCGACAAGGACATTTGGGGCGTTCGTAATAATAAGTAAAAGCGGGAACGATCTGTTTCTAGCCTCTACACACACACACACGAAGAGAGAGCATCTCACACATGCCATTCCCACACAAGCATGACGCTCCACACACTTGGCTGCTACCCCTGTACACAGCTCCGCCTGTCATTTCTATTGCCATCGGCTTTGGCCACCAAGCAAGCCTGCAGGATAACAACAGTCGTTTCAAAAAAGTCCCGCGCTGGATATGATCATTCTTGGTTTCATTGCCGAGTCACAGGCCTCCTTCGTTTCTTACAGACTCCACCCAGAAAGATATAAATACCATTGCTTCCCCACCAAAGTATCTGTTCTTTGGACAACTTTGTATAGCTTTAGATCCACCCATTTAACAAACACACTTACTTGCATTCGCATAGAAACACTTTTTATCAAATCAAACATGCCTGCTTTCCGCCAACTCCAGCCCAACACCCCCGAGGCCGCTGCCTTGACCTCCAACATCGACCTTGCCTCCGCCGCCATCGGCACCCGCATCATTTCTGCTACTGATGAGTTCTTTGCTGAGGCTGAGAACATGCTCAAGGTTGAGCCCGCTGTCTTCATTGCCGAGAAGTTCACCGAGCGTGGTAAGTGGATGGACGGCTGGGAAACCCGCCGCCACAACAAGACCTACGACACCGCCATCATCAAGCTTGGTTTCCCTGGTAAGATCCACGGCTTTGATGTTGATACCTCTCACTTCACTGGTAACCACGCCCCCGAGGTCTCCATCGATGCTGCTGTAGCCGATGAAGCTACCATCCAGAGCGGCAGCGCCCAGTGGACCACTGTCCTCCCTCGCACTTCCCTCAACCCCGACTCCCACCACCTCTTCGCTCTTGCCCAGCCCACCGCTCAGGCCTACACTCACATCCGTGTCAACAACTACCCCGATGGTGGTATTGCCCGTCTCCGTGTCTACGGTACAGTCACTCCTCAATTCCAGATCCAAGCCCAGCAGTCCGCCAAGAGCAAGCTCATCGACCTCGCTTTCATCGGTAACGGTGGTAAGGCCGTCGCTGGATCCAACGAGCACTTCACCCCTGTCTCCAACCTCATCCTCCCAGGCCGTGGTGTCAACATGGGTGACGGCTGGGAGACCAAGCGCTCTCGCACCCCCAACCACAACGACTGGGTTATCATCAAGCTCGGTGCTCCTGGTTACCTTAAGGAGGTTGAAATCGACACCAACCACTTCATCGGCAACTTCCCTCAATCCTTCACCGTCCACGCTCTCTCCTCCTCCGTTGAGAACCCCGGTGCTACCAACTCCCAGTGGGAAGAGATCCTCGGCCACAACCCCCTTACTGCCCACAGACAGCACTACTTCAAGCTCAACGCTCCATCCAACAAGGCCTTCACTCACGTCAAGATCACCATCTTCCCCGATGGCGGTCTCAAGCGTGTCCGTGTCCTCGGTGAGCGTGCTGTTGACGGCGCTAAGCTCTAAAATAGTTCATACTAGATCATCATTGTTCAATGTTTTATTTTTATAAATGTAACTTTTTCATCGTAAGTGTGTTTTTAAATTGTAAAATTGCTTTACCGTTTAAACCTTCCTTTCTATCAGGCATTTTTGTTGTGGTATTGAGTTGTGCTAGTTAGGTATATTTATTATAATGCTCTTTAACTTTTCGAAAAGACTAGTTGGATCAAACAAACTATGTGGTAAATGGTCAAAGATCACAAGCCATAGGCAAAAATGAGTCACCAGGAGCTGCATATAAAATGGGCTAGGATTGGGTCAAAATATGAGAGCCCACCCCTGTTTAATATACATTTGGGTAGAAGTTATTTTTGAAGGGTGACCATTTGCTAATAGACTGTGATCACTCATTTGGCTGGGATTTCCCCTATATTCTTTAGCCACCAAAAGTCACCCTTCATAAATTATAATACATTTGAGCATTAGTGAAAACTCACCAAATACTAATGGCTAAATTTTCCTTCAGATCAAATAAAAGGGTTTTTGGGAGATTGTGTTATCGGGTCATGGCTAAAATTGGCAGCCACTTGTGACCTGCAACTCCAGGTTGCAAGATCGCACATTGACCAAGACAATGGAAAGTTCTCACCATTGTCTTTCAGTTACATATTAGCGCTTCTATGTCGGTTTAATATAAATGCCTTTTTTGGACTTTTTCCGACTTTTGATATAAAGTATAACAATCAGAACCCCCATCAACAATAACAAACCAGTATTGCGACTGCTGGCTCTACTAGAATTTCCCACAACCTTTCTTGCTTTACTAAAAACAGATATAATTTGAAGTGCTCTCCCTAGTCCGCCCGAGCGCTGTCCTTCGGTCATTGTAGTAGACTTTTCGCCACTTTCAGTGTCAGTGCCACCATCACTATCATCATCGCTTTGGGTTCGGGATTCGGTGTCAAAACCATTTCCACCTCTTGCGACCATTTTCTCGGAATCATCATATAGGCTGTTTCGAGAATTGCTACTGCCACCACCGATTAATCTGCCTAGCAAATTGCCAAAGTCCAGAGATGATGAACCGCCGTCATCTCCATTTTCACCTCTTCCCAGGAGTTTGGAAAATATGGCCCTTCCTGCGCCCATCAACAACAGCTTTTTTATCATGCTTTCTACGAAGTTTTTTCCTTTTGGTGCATCAGCTCTGGCAATGACCTTCATGAATGCTTCTGTGGAAAAAAGCGATATGATTAGGTCCACGACATCAGCCCAGGGGGAGGATTTCTTTGCAGGCGGAGGGGCAGCAGCAGCAGCAGCAACAACATCGGCGGGCGGTTTATCTTCTTTGTCTGCTTGTTCTGCGGCTGACTGCTGCTTGGAATCCTCCTCCTTACCGCTGTCTCTCCTATTGCTTGTGGGGTGCGATGTGCCCTCATGGTGGTTATGATGGGTGTGGCGGTGTTTTGTATGTTTGATGGTTTTGGTACATTTATTTTTCACACATCCTTTATTACCAGCGACTTTTTTGCTTACGCCAATTGGGTTGGCTATGGGCGGAATGCCACTACCAGTATTGTTTTCTGTGAATATCGTAGCTTTGTGCCTGAAACCACGTGCGGGATTGCCGTGGCCTAACATATCCCCATTTCTACCATTTATTGGCACATGTCCCGTATATTGGCTCTGGCCATATACCTGTTGATTTCCTGGAACAACATAATAATATGGCATTGGATATGCATTACTATATGGCTGTGTTCTATAGTTTACTGGGACATTGCCGTGATGCGAAGATATCTGGTGAGACTTTTTATGGCCTGGGTTAGTATGCTTTGCTTCTCCTATTTCAAAGGTTACCTTTCGCTGGTGATGTGGTGCAGCGCTATAGCGGCCATTAACTTGGGATTGGCTTATTGCTGTTCTATGCAAATTATTATGATGCCCCAAGTTCCCATGGTGCTGTTTCTGATGGTGGTGACTTTGACTGCTATTATGCACTTTTCTCTGCTCTTTACTGTATGGAGTCTCCATGTACTTTTCTTTCCAGTTAGTGGAAATAGCAAGGCGAATGTTATTATAGATAGTTTAAGCAAATGTGTTACAGAAATATTTACAGGTCATAAAAAGGTTTTGTTGGAGTGCCATTTGGTCTCCCACCACCATTATGCTTTATTCGCATCTTCAAGAATAAATAATAATAATAGTAATAATAGTAGTAGAAAGTCTATCACGCACACAAAATCTAAATAGCAATACAAAGAAAGGAATTGAGAATCAATTCTATTTTTGTGTTAATTTTGATTTTTGTGAAATTATTGGCAGTATTACTACGACATAATCTGTGGATTTATAAAAGCACCGTCAATCAAAAACTGCAACATTCCTGGTGGAGTTGGTGCGTCTATTATATCTAGTGTGGATTGTAGCTTGTCTGGCTACCCAGATATTTAAAACAAATCAACACTGAGTAAATTAGCACCTTTGATCCTGGCAATAGGGGTAATAATTTTTGAAGGGCGAAAGCTTACTAGTAAAACTGGACATTCATTTGGCTGTGATTGCCCCTATAAATATTCACCCTTCAAAAATTATTGCCCATAGTCATGGCTTCTCAAACAGAGTAAAATTAATATTCCCTCTGGTTAAATCAAATAGATCACCATAACAACAACCCAGAGATTATAAAGTCAAGCTTCGGGGCTTTCAGGAAGGATAATGCAATGTTGGAAGGGAAGATGATAAATTTATAAACTTGATTTCTCTGGTGTTGATACGCCAACAAAAATCGTTATCTTTTAGAACAAAGCCAATTCCCTATCACAAAGCTATCAAGCTGTCGCACATCCCTATTCAATCACAGAAAAGTAGCGATAGACAGAAAGCAGAGTAGGATATGGCTTGTGTAGTTATCAGAGAGGAAGAGGAAGAGCAGACACCTCGGCAATTGTGCAACAATAAGCTTTATAAGGGACCTTCTCGTGACAACCCCCCTTTCTATGGCATAAAAGTCTTGTATGGCTGGTTGTGGCTCTTTCCAGAAGCACCATCGGGTCTAATTAGGGTTTATCACAAACACAGCGCCATTACTTATAGGCAAAATGTTTTGGAATTTTTGGCAATTAGTAATCAGTGACGGCGATATCTGTGGCAGATGTCTTATTGTGTGCTTGTGGAGCTCCAAAAAAAGCTTTCCTTGTGACCTTGCTGACTGAAAACAGGCAATGAAGTCCCAAGCATAACAATGGCTGAGGAAAAGGGACATAAACACAGACACAGATAATTGCGTACACATGATGAAGCCTCGCCCACAATGCAGCAGAATGTGAGCGCTAATGATATGCTTCTAGAATCTAAAGTCGCCATAAAGACCAGCCAAGAAGTAAAAACTCATAGGATGGTTCGCGGTGTGGCCAAAGCATCTGTTTCAGATGTTTCGTTGCCAAGTGTGTCTGTGGTAGTGTGCGCTATGCAAGAGGCACAAAACAGGGGTTTGTTGTTTCGGCAAGCCCAGAAAGCAGTGCAGTGTTTTGGTTATGCAGGACAAGACAGCGACTCCTTGGGCAGCTGGGCTGGACAAGCAGGTGGAGATAGTCGAAAGTAGGGCAAAGGGACGAACGATTAGCGGCTCGCAGGACACCGGAAACTCACTGAGAGCGTGATGGATATTTGTTGGAAGTCTGAGAGGGACAGTGTGGATGTGTGGGTGGCGGTGATAGGCTGGGGCCAAATCAGCGTTATTTCCAGCTTGCTGTTTCTTGCATTGCCCCAATACCGCAGTACATTTATCTGCACTTCCGACAGTGAGCCACGCGCTGGCCTTTATCATGAGCCCCGAAATCGGGCTACTGACACAGATGGTGGGCGAGCCGGCTCGCTTTTGCTACATGGGACAGTTTGTGGGAAACATCCAATCGAAGAAGCTGGGCTCCCATACCCCTTAGGCCAACCATACCCTCTTGGCGACCCTTGCCGGAACCATAAATAACCTTGCTCCAGTCCAAGCACCCGTCTTTTTACTTTCTCGCTTTATCCTCAAGCTTTTATTTATTATATTCTGACCGCACACACACGCAAGCTACTTTGTCCAAAGTTCACCTAAGCAACTTTGCCGATAAACTCGTCATAGTTGTTTTTACGCTTCCTACCGCAAACCACAAGCCCCGCAGAAACGGACAAGAACAACTGTCCCAGCCCACCACACTTCACAGCTTGTTTGCCGATAGTCAATTTCCACAACTGGCTACCAAACAAGTTCAAAGTACCGCCTTAACCCTTAGCCATTTGCAGTTACAGCACTTTCAGCAGAAAAGTGTTGCCCCACTGCCAAAGAGTCCATTCAAGCGTAGAAGAAACGCTGTTTTATGCAATTGTTGAACAAGCCTACTAGTGCCCACTGTCTCAACCCTTTGATTTCCCAATCAAACACACCGCATAGAACAATACCAGCTCACCAGCAACAACCGAACAACCAAGCTCTCAACATTTCTACCAACTTTAACCAAGTTATTCAGCCCACTTCAAACAATGAGCAATACTCAAGCTACTACCCAGATTCACTCTTCTTTCCGCATGGTCCAGACCCTCAAGTCGTGGGAAGGCATTTCCCCAGTATGTCGTACGGGGTTAGTCTTCCCTCCCAGCGAGCCACAGCCTCTGCTCTAACCTCGCAGCTTGGTTTGTCTAACACCACTTTGCCTTTGACCTCTCTCGCACCTACAGACTCGGAAATAAGTATACCTACGTCAGCCGGATTACCTCTAACTAGTGCAGGACCTTCGGGATCCCTGTTTACTCCTGATGGATTTATGAAGCCATCGGAAGTGTTCTCCACACCAAAGACCGCTCTGGTGCGGGATGTGCCCTTTACTCCAGCACTCCCCCAAATGTCATCATTCAGCGGATACTTTGCCAACAACTCCAACCAGATGTTTTCACCTGGACATGTGTCGCACAATGTCAATGCATCATCTGCCTTTGCCACAACATCTTCCGTCCCAGATCTATTGCTTTCGCCAGCAGGCATAAGCAACAACATGACAATGCCTAACTTTGTCTCTCCATCTGCTACCTTGTTCGAGGATGCCGTAACCACACCACCAAACAATGGCGTGGAGTACTCCACGAAGCAGTGCGAGCTCTTCCCATCTCTCGATGATATTAGTATCAATGACTTTACTTTCCACGAAGATTATTCAAATTCCCTCAACAACCTTGTGGTCTTTTTCGATGATCTCGAGAGGGGTAAATCCAGTCCGTCCAGTGCCACGACGCCCTCTGATTCCCTCTTTGCTGGCTTCCACATCGATGCGGCTACTGGAAACCAAGATATATTCCCTGAAAAGAAGTTCCTTAGCATCATGACTACTCCTTCCAGCGGCACTGCAACTACTCTCCCCGCTGACTCCCCAGTTCAGGGTTCTATCCATGAGATTCCAGAAACACCTACATCAGTGACCAAGAAGCGTTGCCGCCCAGCTGATGACGAGTGTGACGAAGACTTCTCGACACCCAATAGACCTTTCATTTGCAAGATTTGCAATCAGGGCTTTGCCAGGAAGTTCAATCTTACAGTCCACAACCGTATCCACGGAAAGGATGGTGGAAAGAGATTCAAGTGCCCGCACTGCCCTCGTGGCTTCACTCGCAAGAATGACCTTGACCGCCACATGATACGACATGACAAATCCAAGGGATTTTCGTGCGATAAGTGTGACAGTCGCTTTGCACGAGTCGATGTCCTGAAAAGGCATCGTCGGGCTGTACACCATCTTGATGATTGAACTTGTTAATACAGTTAAACTCATCTTTTAATATTATTGATATCTATTTATAACGAGGTTATTTCTACCTATTATCCTATTTGAAACAAACCAATAAACCATACATTTTACATTACCATCTCAGGTTATTTTGGATCATTATTTTTGAAGTGTGGCTTTTGGTGACAAAAGACTATGGGGGGCAATCACAGTCAAATGTATGTCCAGTTTTTTTACTAGTAAACATTCACCCTTCAAAAACAACTACCCGTATGTCTCATTGTATTACCTTATTTTTCTATTATTTGTGACCAGGATGAAGCACAATACTCAGTGATAGTTTTCCATTGCTTATTAAATATTCTGATTTTGATAATAAAGGGCATTTCTATATTTCTTTCTGACTGAAACTTAACCTACAAGCTTTGCAACCAAATTAAAGAGAGCTTATCTGTATTTAAAATATAAGAAAATAAAGTTAAAATTTGAAATCTCCGCGGGACTTTTTAGCTTTACCAGAAGATCCACTGGTTGATTGTTGGCTTTGCTGTTGCTTTCGTTTTCTTTCTTGTTTCTCTGCATGTTCAGCCACCATATCTGACATATCTTCAGAATAAACAACACCACCACTGGGGTTCTTGTTCTGTGTATCCAACTGCTCTTTATATTTAGCTTTGATTGCTTCACTATCCAGACTATCAAGTTCTGATGGGTCGACAGATAAAGTGACCCCATCTCCCTTGGATTTTGAACTTGTTGAGGGTTCCTTTCCTAGTTGAGCGCCAGATAGATCGTATACATGCTGGGAGCCCATGTATCCCTGGTTTCGTGCTTCCACTTGGGGCAGGACATGATATAGCTGTTTCTTTTCTTCAACAACGTTCTTACGAAGTTGGATGGATGCGGGGGTCTTAAGTCCTGACGGAAGACTTTGTGAGCCGCTCGGGGTTTCAAGCCCATCTGGCAAATTATCTTCATTCTGGTCTTGATCTTGCTCATCCTCTTCCATATCTTCTGCACCTGATTCAGCTCCTGCATCTGCGTCGCTTTCTTCCTCAGATTCAGATTCAGACTCTTCCTCATCACTCTCGAGTTCACCCCAAGGTTTCAAGTTAAAGACCTCCTGATTTTTGAGATGGACATTCAATGCTTCCTGTTGTTGCCCAGTCACACCAAATACATCACCATACAATGACTGACCATGCTCATTGAGTGGCGGACAACCCCAGCCACCAGGATGGAATCCCCACTGCGCTCCGGGTGGAATTGGGGCATTAAGGCCAGGTATTATTAGGTGAGGGTATGATGGTGGGATGCCATGCCGCTGCATACCTGTAAGCCATGGTGGTGGTGCTAGTGGTGGCATGTTTAATGCCTCTCTCAATTCTTCTGAGATTGTACCCGGTTGGGCATGTTTAATATCAGTCTCGAGCTCCTTCCCTTCATAGTATATCTCGCCGTGCTTAGAAAGGTTTGCTGGAGGTTTCTGGAATCTGAAAAAGGCAGCATGCAGCCTTTTGTAGTCAATGGTCAGCTTATTCATTTTTGGCTGGACGCGTTCGCGCATTCTGGCCTTGGCTGTTTGTGCATCCTCTTTTTCTTTGACTGCTTCTCTCATTTCCATGATGCCTGTATCTCTGATAAAATCTATAGAAAGTGTACATAGAAAATGTGTATATAATGTTAGCATCTAAAGTATATATAACCTCAATATATACATATATACAAAATGTAGTTGTCTACATACCAGGCAATTTGAAGGGTGGCTTTTCTATACCACGCTTATTTTGCAAGTACTTTCGTTTCTGACTCCAGTGTTGAGGAACAGGAACACTGTTGCGGATAGATTTCAGAGTTACAAGCAACTTGGGATCCTGGGCTGTAACATCAACCCATTCAACAACTTCCGGCTTCTTGGCACTCTGCTTGAGTTCAGCAACAGACATTCTGCTGAGCATCTTTAGCTTCTTTTTTGATGTCATTTCATTATTGTCGCCATCTTCTGAGCCTTCATCGCTATCATTATCACTCTTATCACTATCTTGTGCCTCATTTTCTGATTGAGCCATTTGGTCATCATCGTTATTATTATCCTAAAAGGTATGAAATAAAAGTTAATTAGTAATGAATCACTCAATATCTATATCATTACTGTGTTAATAGTCCTCCAATAATACTCTACCTCTTCATCAACTCCAACAGCATTAAAGTGTTCAAACACTTTTGAAAACTGCTCCAAATTTTCATCATCGAGAAGCAACGTCTCAGGAACATATTCAATGATTACATCAAGGTCTTCGTCTTTTGGCTTGTTGAAGTCCCCATTAGTGCTCAGATCTATCATTTATGACTTCTTTTTTCGCCGCTGTTTCTTTTTGGATTTATCCTTTTTGCTGCTTGGTGTACCATTTTGGTTGGTCTGCTTGGACAGCTCAGCCGCCTGTGTTCCTTTTATCGCAGCTTCCGGTCTTTTAACTTGGGCTACTGTACTATCACCCATGTGGGCAATAATTTTTGAAGGGTGAATTTTGGGGACCGATGATTATAGGGAATATCACAGCCAAACGAGTGTCCAGTTTTACTAGTGAACTTTCACCCTTCAAAAATTATTACCCATGTTTCTGTGCTTTTGGATTAATAAACTCTACAGAGAGTTTCATAAAGTATTGTGTCTAAAGCTATAAGTATTGCAGTTTTGACTATAAATCTTGTCTATGCAATTAAATAATAATTTTTATTGGATCAGCGGCTTATGGGATTTGCTCAAATTTTAGAACAGTGAGCAATTTTTGTTGATATGTTTTTTGGCTGCAGATCGTCTGGTCAAACTTTAATTCAAATGTTAAGATTCAGAAATGTTATTACGTTATAATGTATAAGAATATATATATAATTTTATTTCAACAAATAAGCGTGTATAGAATATTTAAATATCAAGATCATCTGAATATGCAAAAGGGAAACTTGTGAACATATAGTAGCTTGCTGTTCATTATATACATATCACTAGCCATACTCTCTTTATAGTTGCTTTTTCTTTGATGCAAGCTTGTACTTTGTAGTTTTATCAGCATTCCAGTACCAAATCATTTGGAATGCAAGAATTCCGTTAGCAATGGTTGATAACAGGAAGCAGGCCAGCATAAGATTATCATCGACCTCCATAATTGTTGTGTAAAGTCTAGCTGCAGTTCCAAAGAAATAGTTGAACACGGTGAATGCAGAAAGTTGACCTGTCCGCTTGTTTTTCCAAATATTATATATCTGTGAAGCACGCGATGACAAGATCATGGCCACAGTTGCGCCCTGTAGCTTTTCAAGTAAACTTTGGCTGACCCATGTAGAATCGAATAATGCAAATGTGAATCCAAGAAGCACACCAGCCATTACAAATGCCTGGAAGTTGCGTCCGCTAAACATGTAGAGCATGATTGTTATTAAGTAATTCTGTATGCCAATAAATAAAGTTTCGCCATACGTCGTGAATGGATTTCCTTCTCTTAGGTTATATGCAAGGGTAATGATATTTGCAATGGTTTCTTGGATATATGCCAATAGACTAATTCCAATGGCAGAACGAGATTTGACAATCTTGTAGATCTGAGGAAGCTTGACAATGCAACCACCCAGTACAATGCCCAAACCAAGGACTTTCGAAACCGCGTACTTGAGACATGTTCCATCAGTAATTTGCAATTGGTCTAACAGCTTTACAGTACATGGTTTTCCAAGTAAAAGTAGGACTGGTTCTCTGATAATGGCAGGAGCCCAAGTTCCTATATCCTGGCTCATAACGGCTTATTCAACAAGTATGGTTCTGGTGTATAAGCTGACAGATAAAGTAATAGAGAGAGAGAAGGAAAGAAAAAAGAGGAATAGGGGAAATCCAGTATTGGATATCTAAACGGATAGTAGTGAGAAGAGGCAATAGAAAAAGAAAGTAAGGTTACATATGTACTGCTGCTGAATAAAGAATAGATGAATTGTTAGAGAATGATACAGCAAAGACATTCGGTTATGGGAAAGATTGGACAATGTGGTCAGACAAACAAGGTTTTCAATTCTTGGTAAACACAAATTTAGTGTATGTAGCATACAGCTACCTCCATAGGAGTAATAAAATGCTTAATCATCAAACAAGGTTTTCAATTCTTCTCAAGTACAATTTAAGACATAGGGATCATAATTTTTGAAGGGTGACTTTTGGTGGCCAAAGATTAAAGGGACAATCACAGCCAAATGTACGATCAGCATTTGCTAGCAGATGGTCACCCTTCAAAAATAATCACCCATTTGACATAAATTATATCTCCTTTAAATTCTGTGACCATCACGATTAACTATTTTGTCTTTTTCTTTCTATTAAATGACAAATCTGGCAACAACTGTATTCAAATGTTTAAGCTAGATGAAATAGTATCCTAAATGTTTTCACGAGCCATGTTGATAAAGTACTGGTGCCATCTGTTATCATTGGTCAGTTCTGGATGGAATGAGGTTCCCAAGAGATGCTTGTACTTCACAGCAACGATGTCACCCTTTTCTTCGGCTGGTGAGGATGTAGGCAATACAATGAGCTCCTGGACCAAAGGGTCGTCTATACCTATAATGCAAGGGGCACGGATAAAGACATATGGAAAGCTGTTTGAATTTCCAGACTCGGTAACAGCATCTAAGCAAGGAGAAGGCAGAGAAATGGTGAATGAGTCGACCTGTCTACCAAACTTGTTTCTGGAAACAGTTACTGGAAGAACCCCCAACAGCTCCTGCCCATTCTTTTTTGTATTGGTAGCCTTGTGACTCAAAAGGATTAGGCCGGCGCATGTTCCCTACAAATGTGTTGTGAAATGTACATATACAGCATAACAAGGTTAGTGTGCGTATTTAAATATGGTATCCAGATTGCGATTTGTAGCAAGGTGTGCAAAAATCTGGCAGGTTCTCCACCAAAAGGGGGGCAGGGCAATCCTGCACCATATCATGCCTCCAGCAAACTAGGCCCATAAACCATACATATTCGGCCTGTACTGGAAAGGTTGTCTTGATACCCTTTTAGAGGAGGCACTGCCATCTGGGATCTGAGTACGTATTTTATCGATCGATTTTATTCCAATGTCCCAGGAATAATGAATTTTTTAAAATTCATATACACACAGTGGCTGTGTGGACATATGGATCACTGGAATTATTGTTTCTAAAGTCACCTCATAGAATGCATGTGACCCTCAAAACCTTAAATAAACATTGTTTATTTGGTACCTACCCAGGTTGGCTTAGTCTTTACAAATTCACGCAATGGCTCGATTAGCCCTGATCTCTCAGCGATCAGCGCCATGGTTGTCGATTCACCACCAGGAATGATCAATGCATCAATGCTACCAAGTTGCTCTTTTGTACGAACTTCGATGACTTTGGAAATGTTTTCAGTATTTGCCAGCTTGTTCAAAACGATGACGTGCTCGGAAAAGGCTCCCTGAAGGGCTATTATGTTCCAAATATAAAATAAAGGTAGCCTTGAGTAAAAGTTCAAGTGAAGGCTATAGCCTGAGATATATAGCTTTTTAACCAGATGATATATTCAACAAAGAGGTTAGAGCCTTCATTGAACTTACCTAGTACACCAATATTTAATGGTCTAGAGTCGATCGAGATAGTCATTCTTATTATATAGCGAGACAAGTATTATATATATATATAGTGAACGATTGTATATATATTATAAAAGTTAATGTGGATGGAAGTAAAAAGGAGAAAAAGATTGAAAATAACCGCAGTTAGCTTGGCTACTTTTTAAATGATGATCCCGATCAAAATAGTTTTAGGCTTATAGCTGAGGATCTTGTGATGGTTTTTGGGCCACTTTTGTCCATACACATGATAATTGAACTTCAAAATTATGTTGATTGGTCATTCAGCTTGTTCCTCGATCCACTAACCCATAACCACATTCAACAATTACTGAAATTATATATACCAATAAAATAAAGTGTTTAAGTGGTCAAAACACATGGAATTTAATGACGAATAGATCACAGCATTAGTCGAAGGGTTAGTTGTTATTAATTCAAATGGTTAAGCGTGATAGAAAAGAGGAAGCAGATCCTGTAGAGGTTGGCAATAGAAACAACGATGTTTCTCACTCTGACTCATCAGATGGTAAGTCAATACATTACAGGCTTTGTTTTTCAAGGGTATTGTATAAATGAATATAGTAGGACCAAGCTAATAACATATGAATCATTAATGTTATTTTTTAGATGACATGATTGGCCCTCTTCCACCTTCAGCTGCTGGCTCTTCAGCAGCACTCCAACCCAAAAAGAAAAAGCGAGTTTTGTCTCATGAAAAGGAGTATATCAAAAAGCTACCAAATGCCCAGATGTACGAAAAGAGTTACATGCACAGAGATGTCCTTGAATATACTATAATAACTCAAACAGACTTTTTAGTCACATGTTCTGTTGATGGCCACATCAAATTTTGGAAAAAAACGGAAGGTGGAATCGAATTTGTCAAGCATTTTCGTGCCCACACAAAAGATTTGACATCGGTAAAGGTGTCTCACGATGGTCTATGGCTTGCATCGTCGTCTTCAGACAAATCCCTGAAAATATTTGATGTAACGAGCTTTGACATGGTAAACATCATTCGACTACCATACACACCTTATTGTGTATGCTGGCTTACAAGGGAAGATGAAGCAACGCCCACACTTGCTGTGTCCGACAAGGATTCGTCCAAAATATACTTTTATGATGTTCTAAGCACTGGGGAAGCTGTTTTGATGACTGATATAATACACTTATCCCCTGTAAAAGTCATGGAGTTTCATCCAGAAGCCCGCTGTATTGTATCAGCAGATGATTCTGGGATGATCGAGTATTGGAGCCCAGACGAGCCATATGACTTGCCTAAATCTGTATCATTTGAGATGAAGTCGCAAACAGATCTGTATGAATTCAAAAAGGTGAGTCGTTGTAATTATACTATATTTCATTTTTAAATAACTCATATGAATTGATACCTAACTATTATTCCTGCTCTTCACATTCTTTTTTAAAAATAGTCCAAAACCTCGCCAGTCAACATAACATTCTCTCCAGATTATTCTCTTTTTGCCTGTATTGGAAGCGACGATTCCCAAGTGCGAGTATTCAGATTCAAAACAGGAAAACTTTACAGAAAATATGATGAGTCGATACAGACCATTACTGATCTCCATAGAGTAGGTGTATATTTGATAAAGATCCCTCCAATTGCTGATATAACTTTGCTAAGTGTCATAAGCATTTCAATGTATAAACATAGGCAGGCCACCTTGGTGTGGAGATTGATAACATGGAGTTTGGTCGAAGAATTTCTGTCGAGCGTGAGCTTAGCAAGACACCACAATACAACTACCGCAACTGTGTATTTGACCAAAGTGGTCACTTTTTGATCTATGGCACGCTTGTTGGAATCAAGATCGTCAATTTATACACAAACAAGGTTGTTTCTATCATTGGTAGTACTGAGTCTCATCGGTTCATAAATATTGCCTTGTTCCAGGGACTCCAGAGCTCCTCAAAAACATCACTCGCCCTAGCAGCGTCATTAAATCCTGCTGCTACTGCTACTGTAAACAATGAAGTTGATTCCACTATGTTTTGCACTGCCTATAAACGCAATCGCTTCTATATGTTTACTAGACGCGAGCCTGATAGCGATGGGTCTTCCAAGGGAGACAGAGATGTATTTAACGAGAAGCCTACCAGAGAAGAGCAATCATTGGCAATGGATAACAATAGAAAGAAACTCGAAACACAGGCTATCATACGAACAACCTTTGGCGATATCCATATAAACCTATATCCTCAGTACGCCCCTAAGGCAGTCGAAAACTTTGTCACACATTCGAAATCTGGCTACTATAACAACCTTATATTCCATAGAACGATAAAGAACTTTATGATTCAGACTGGCGACCCCTTGGGTGATGGCACTGGTGGAGATTCGATATGGGGTAAGGAGTTTGAAGACGAATTTACTCCAGAGTTAAGGCATGACCTGCCGTATACTGTCAGTATGGCGAATGCTGGCCCAAATACCAATGGGTCTCAATTCTTTATCACCGTCACACAAACAGTAAGTATCATATTCGACAAAGTTTAGCTTATATATCAACTGCTCTACCTTTCTTAACCCCCCTCACTCACACTCACACCTTTGCTTTTTCTGTTTATAGCCATGGCTTGACAACAAGCACACAATATTTGGAAGAGTCGTCTCAGGAATGGACATCGTTCACAACATTTCTACTGTCAAGACAGATAAAACAGACAAACCGCTGGAAGAGATTAGCATTGTTAATATTGAGGTCCGTCAATGATGATTATACCACAGTGGGATTTCACTTTGAATTTGATACAAAACAAAGTAGCATAAATTCTCGTTTAAAAGGATTATCAAATATGAACCCGTTGGGATTTTACAGGGCTTGCTTTTGTTTAAAATAAAATAAAATCGGTGATTTTGTATCCTATTATTTTCGCCTCTGGCATTGTTTCAAAGTTACTGTGATTATATTTGAACGGATAGAATCCAGAAAGAAACCGAAAACATTTAGTATTGTAGCATAGGAAGGAATTGGTTTAAATCCCATTCTACATGAAATCAAGGAAATCATCCTCAATGTTGCGAGTATAAACTTCGTTGGTGATCTGGCCCTTTGGAGGAGCAGCAACGGCAGTCTTTTTGTTCGACTTCTTCTTGCCCTTTGTGGCTTCACGAGCAAGCTTTTGCTTGTCATTAGCAAGGGTAGTAAGGGTGCTGGCCATTTTTCTTACATCGGTATCATTGAGTGGAAGAGCCAGGGACCGGATAAAATCGTTGAGGAAAGTCTTGTAGTATTTCTTTCCCTAACCATGTATATATTTAAACGGACACAACATACGTTAGTTCCTTTATTAGGACTCTAGATTATATAGTAAATAAATGGTGGCATAGTTTAGTGCTACAAACCTGTGATTTTTGAATAATTTCAATCAATGCCTTCTGGTAATCTTTGAACTCATTTTCGGTATTTGGGTTCATGCTGATAATCGATGAATTCTTTTCATCTAGTTATGTAAATAAAGCCATATTCAATTTCTTTCTTTCATGGCAAATATGGCCGGCGTTTAAGTTTTGATAGCATTATTCTTTGTAGACTCACCAGCAACAGTAAGTCCTGAAAATAGATCTTCGGTATTTGAAATGTCGGCTTCTAGCTGGCGGCGACGATCCGCCATCCTTTTGTCGACGACCTCAGTACCATCATCCAAGTCATCAACGTCGTCATCATCCATGAAACCGCCAGCCTCCTTAATTTCTTTTTCTCTCCTCTCACGCTCCTCTTGTTTTTGAGCGATTCTTTCCTTGAGTGTGAGCTTCTTCTTTGGTTGAGGCTTTGGAACAGGCAATGCCTTCTTCTCTTGTGTACCTTCTTCATTGGCCTCGTCTTCTTCCTCAGTATCTTCGAGTTCATCGTCCCAGTTGTCCTAATATTATTTACCTCTGACATAAGTCCACAGGCCTTTCTTATTGAAAAACTCCAATGGCTCTCCCTATTTTATAGCATGCTTACCGCAACATCACTGTCCTCCTCTTCGTCTTCCCATCTCTTCTTTGCGCCACCCAATGGGTCTATTGTGCTTTCTGTAACAACAGCGATGTCTCTGTCAGTAAATGCCTAAATTACCCATATTACCTTTGAATTCGAAAATATTTACATCTCAGCCTTACCGTAGCCGTGAATCCCCATGCTGCTGAAATGTGTAAACCAATTCCAAAACTAATAATGCGCAAGACTTTTATGCGATGAAGCACTTCAAGTATAAAAATGTAGAAACCTTTTAATTTTATAAAAGCTATTGAAGGAAATTTTGTAGAACACTTTATTGAGGCTTATTCCAACAAGTTGGCTAAAAATTATATCAAGAGTTGATCAGTCTCTGAGCCGAAAATAATCGTCAGGATTTGATCATCAACTCTCATCAAAGACCTTCAAGTCTGTCCAGCTGAACACAAATGCAAGTACTAAAATTAGCATCGGTTTTGCGTCATCGGCAAGAATCGCAGGATGTATATCAAGCTAGAAAAAGCGCGGGCTATTCTACCTTTTACTGGCACAATTTTCTTCTTCACGTAAGCACTGTTTTACTGACAACCTCTTCATTTCTTGCTTATCATGAGATTACCGCAATCAATGTCCCTACCTACTATACATTGTTCTTTATTGATCCCAAAAAACATACTAAAAGCATATTCACATCGATACCTGCTCATTGTGCTTGATACAGGTGTTAGAACATGTTAGACTGGTAAAATCTGAATAGGACTAAGGAAATGCCAATCCATAAAGAAACCCATGCAGGTGGATATTTAAAATGGATAAAGTGCCCTATTGGATACATTTAATCCAACAGTGAACTCTTCAGTTATTAGACTACTGCTGTGTCTCATGACCATGACCAAGCATGGCTACTCTACAGTTGTATCTCTTGGTTCAAAAATAAAAACAGAGAGTACTTCTCAATAATGTGTCTTTTTTACCAATATAGTAGATCCGCAAGTACCGCAGCCTTTGATTTTTACTAAACCAAAATCTGCTATGCTTTCAAGACCATCAGTCAGACTTGTTTTCGCGCACAGCTACATTTTTGACCAATAATACGAAAGCTCGTGGTACTCAGAAAATAGTTGATCGGTGAGAATGGCTTGGGATATTGTGGTTAGAGCTGTGGCGGTTTGGCCTGTGTAGACATCTAAAACGATTCTCACCCTCAGTGCGTCATTACTTTTGGAAAATCAGCGGTTTGTCCAATATCCAGCCAATGCTATTCAGTCTACACATCCTTCGTTTTCAGCTGCTTTCATACAAAGTGGCGCATACCCAATCCAATTGAATTGGTTTAAAAGAGATGGAAAGTCTCAACATTTGTCTCCTTCACAACTTTAAACTAGATCGACTTTTTTACAGTTATATATTTACTCGAATTTTTTGCAGAATCAAATAGCCTGGGCAGAAAGCTACTAAATCTTATTATAAAAACTTTCAAATACGCATATTTACAAATAAGCGGTGCCAAGACTTCGTCTTTCAAATACATCTCCAAAAGCATATATTGGCCTTGCATATATATCCCAAACATACCCAACAATGTGCGAAAGGGTTAGCGATAGCTCATGCAAGCAGCCAGACACACAACCATTATTTATGTGTTCAAAATGCGGGTTTCAGACCGACGAGGTTGACGAAATAATGTATCATTCATGTTAACCCCTTCAGGAGATGGGCATAGGCAGCACATATAACTCACTCTTACAAAACAGAACGTCTTTTTCAACTTTCCTATTATTTATTCTATTCACATCCAATCATATGTACATTATCTGCTTTGTATTAAAGGGAGCCCAAATGGATCCCAATAAAATTCTTCAAATATTTAAACACTCAATATAATTTTTGGACAAACCTGTAAAGGTGTAATGTTAAGAAAGCTCAAATACCTCAGCGCCGTTTTTGAAGCGTATGGATGGCTCCGCCATATACTATAATTAGAAATAACTGGTTGCTTCTGTAATTTGTATAGATACTTTGGACAACAGGCTTATCATATGTATGCATTTGATGTGTTATATTTTCTGAATATTAAATATCAATAAAAATAGCTACTTTACTACTACAAAAATGATTTGAGCAAACCAAGCTTTCAAAAGCCATTGCTGCATGTAAAGTAATATTCATCAAACATGCATATTCACTCAAATGCTGATCTAGACTAATCAAATTGCCACATGGCATAAATATATCATTATAAAATCTGATAAGAAATGGGTAATAGCCACAGAGTAAATACAAGAAAAATTAAAACAAAACTTTACCAGTCAAATAAAAAATAATGAACTAGATAATATTATTAAAGTTGAACGATGCAGTTTGTCTTTATATGAATTTTGGTAAAAGGATTCAAAAGAAAATTAGTGAATCTACTATTTATTTCCGAATGGTTGAAAGGGATCAAGTCCATATTTGCGCCCGAGTGCAATGCAAAAAATGGTTGAGTATATATGTCGTGGGGTAGAATTTACCCATAAAATTGTCATAAGTCAGAGTCTAATAGGAATCAGACAAATTTATAAATTATACCCATAACAGCTATGACTTGAATATTATATTGAGAGAACTAATAAACAATATTATTAGTACCTCTGGAGAATCTTTTAGTATAAGCTTAGTTTATTATTTTGAGTTTATTTCTTTTTCTATTTATTTTATTTGACAACAAAGTTACCTCTATAAGCCCTCTCAAATATTCATCTACCTAAAATGGAGGAGGCCGGGGGACATCCAAAAAAGTACCCCGCGAAATATATTAAATAATAAAAAAACCAGTTAATGTGGTAACTAAAAGATTATTTATAATGAAACAACAGGTTGATTGAAGAATATTGTTATTTCATAAGGTCGAAAAATAAGCGATGCTACCAGGAGTCGAACCTGGAATCTCCTGATCCGTAGTCAGGCGCCTTAACCATTGGGCCATAGCACCTCGTGCTTATAAATTTTTTATTTAGAACTTGATCTAAAATTATATGAATATTATTAAGCAATCTGTCACTCTAATACTGAATAACTCACTAAACAATGTTTTTTACATTATATTTATGCAACCCTTTAAACTAAACTGCGAAATATTATACACCACATGATCTCTATCAAGCCCACTTATCATTTTCTTTGGCATAAATTTTATCACAAGACACATTTTTTCTTAACATAGCTCATTTTTCAACCCTAAACAACTATAACAACGAATCACACAGTCATAAACAGCTAGTTTGTTAGTATCGGCTTATTTGTGAGCTTTAGCTTTATCATCCAATAAAAATTTAAGCATGTTGGTGAATTCACTTTATTTTCATCAACACTTTACCTAACCATACTGTCCTTCGCTGTAAGGGTGTGTGGATCAACCTTACCCCATGCATAAGCAAATATTCACATAGATCTATGACAGTACAAGCCAATTACGGTATCTTAATGATTGCTACTTTTGAAAGGACAAAATATGCTGTTCAGCTCTTATCTACTGACATCAGATGGACTTGCTGCCTCATTTGTCTTCTTTTCCTCAACCCTCATTTTATATACATTTAAAATGCTAATCTATGCTCTTGTTGGCCTGCTTCTCCCTATAACACAAGTATTCGTTTATGGGAGCGATGTTTGCTCCGGCGATCCAAACTCAGACAATTTTCCCTCTAAAGTAAAAGCTGGCAAGTAAACACTGTATTTGGTATTGTGCGTTTACATTTGCCCGTGAACTAAACAATAGAATTGTTGCTAAATATAGAGATGGATAGCGGCTTCAAGATTACCTACAAAAATAACTACAAGCTGCTTGAAGACACTTTGAACAATGCCAAATATGGTTTGTACTGTGGCGATGAACAGCCAAAAGAGGATGGTATTGATAATTGGTTCAAGCTCCCAATTTCGAACGCTGGAGTCCAAGACGTTGATATTCTTGCATTCATTGAGGTATGTTACAGCAATATTGTTTCAAATAGCACCAGCCATAAACGCATTTTTGCCAAAGTGTCTGAGAAACGATGCACTTTAAAATACTTTATAATAGCTACTAGATAGCTCCAAGCAAGTAAAGGCCGTTGCAAATCCAAACGCCGTTACCTCCCCATGCCTTTCCTCACTCAGTCTTGAAACACTAAGCAATGAAACAAAAAAGAGCCTGGATGCCATATTCATGACCCGTGACGCCCCATCTACTGATAAAAATGTTACTGTGAAAATTCCTATTGGCGATTCGCTGAACCCACTGCAGGCAAGTATATACCGACATGCCTGTGATAAAAACCGTACAGCTTCGTATTGTTGCTGGATCATGAGTAAAACTGTTCTTGTGTATATAGAATGCGGAGTGGATCAAGTTTATATCAACATTTTTCAATCAAGAGGAGAAAGCAACAAAGGTCTTTGAGTCTATAAAAAGCGAATATCAGTGCCACCAGAAAAATTTGGCCACTGTGACAGACAAGCCAAAGCTTGCTTGGGTCAAAGTCGAGTCATCATCTAATAGCGACTCTGCTAATAGCTGGAATGTTTTGGGCTCAAATTATTATAAATCTATCATCGGAGATGCCGGTAAGTCTAAATACACGCTTTAAACGAGCCAGTGTGATAGCTTTAAATGGGATGGAGATAAAATTCCAACAAATATACATGTGGCTTTTACTCACAAAGGTTTCGAGGCTGTCGAAGAGTCAAATTATTCTAGCACCAAGGACTTCCAAAATGGTGTGAAAGATGTTGGTTATATAATTGATTCGACCACATTAAAGAACTTAACACAGATAAGCGACTGGCTAGACATATTTGGATACGAAAGTCAAGCCAACTCTGACGTTCAGTTTTTGAAAACAAGCAATGTCTGGAAGTCAGATGGGTTGGTAAATCAGCATGGATTTAGTGGTAAGCAAATGGCTATTTGGTAGCTTATTTTTGACAAAAATAACCATAAATACTTGAAATAACCGCATCAAACATCTAATCAATGTTCTTGACAGACTTTAACGAGAACTCGCTCGCACGGCCTGATAAGGTTATTCAAGGTATGTATCAAAAATTTTGATTATCATTTTCGACCGGCTTTTTGATAAAGTATCTAAAACAAGATATTCTAATAAATCTGTAGATATCATTGGGATGAACTACAAAACCTACAACGCTTCGTATTCTCCTTACTGGATGATGAGAATATCCAGAGACCGTGACCCCAGAACAGTAAACACTTCTGACAAGAGTTGCCCCAATCCCGTTTTGTCTCAAATTGGTGGATGTACCGCCAAAAAGTGGAATGGAAAAAGCTTTGGCTTTGAAGAAATCGATGAGCCCAACGATGATCACTCATCTCGTGGCGGCATTATCGCTGGTGCAGTAATTGGTGGTGTCGTGGGTTTGGTTTTAATCTTTGTTGGCCTCCACTACTACAACAAGATGCGTAGAAAGCGTTTCCTGAATGAAACCCACGCTCTGAGTCCGCTGGATCCATACAAAAACTCGTATGAAATGCAGCCACAAGTGCAGTCACCCAATTACTAAGCATTGTATTTCCCGTTTAATTTTGTTATTAGATTAAAGTCACCTTTTTTGTTTTTTGGTATTTATAATAAAAGTTTAAAAGTGAAATAATAAGGTGTCTGTTTTATGCTTCATTTAAGCAATGTAATAATATATAGTCGATTTTGCTCAGTAGAAGAATTGTCGTTCTATACTTTTGTTTTTTGACACGGCTAACTTCTACATCAGGTAAAAAATGTCCTGGGACGAACAGTTGGCAGGTTTTCCTTCAAAGATGTGTACCAGAATAATAACTTGATAGCAGCCAATGCACTAACAAACTTCAGCTAAAATGTATGACTAATAACGGGCTAATTTACAGGGAATGTGTAAGGGTGCCAGCATGTGCCTTTCTATTGGAGAACTTGCTGATTATTTATTATAGAAGACGATCACATTTAACATACTGTGATATCCCGTATAAATCATTTTTGTCAAACATTATATAAAATTTGGAATGATACACAAATGTCAATAACGTACTGGAGTAGCTATGAGCGAGATGTTAGGAGTGCTCATGCCTTTTAAAATCAACAGCACCCTTAATCAAAAATAACATATAGCTGTAACAAAAGGAAAGGCAGCTGGTTTTTTGAAATTACACCTCCCAGTGTATTTTGTTGTTGTTGATGTTGTGTAGAAAGTATTGCAGATTTCAGGTTTTTAGAATAACGCTACTATATATACCTTTAAATCTAGTGCTGAAAAGGTGAGCCCTGTAGGAAAGCTTGCATCAGTATTCAAGCACGATTAGCTTATATATGAAACTTCTGAATTTTGGAAATAAAAATAAATTATACCTTATTCTATCAAGGGGGTTCGAATTAATCGGCTTGATATGCTCTCGCACTATCTTTGACACACTAACAGGCACGATCAAAGGTTCTTGTGGATATACATATGCAATGAGAAGTCAAAGGGTCATCAGCTTTTTGGGAATCTAAGGTCTAATGAGCATGTCATATCAAATCAAACAGTGCTGAGAAGAGCAAAACTTCTTGTATCGGAGAGCTACCTTGATGAAAGGACAGTGCCATCCCTTCAAATCAAAACTTTGAACAAAGCATTGGGCCCATGAAGTTGATTTTTTATCAGTATAGAGTATGCACATCAAAATTTAATATCAATAAAACAGTATTGATGTTTAGTATTCTAAATTCTACACTACCATGTTGGGCTTGTCTTGTCAAGATCCAAAATGGAGGCCTCATATATAAGGTAATTTGTCGGCCCATTCCTTGGCAGTTAAATATAGATGGTATTTTATTTTAAATTCTTATTCCTTTTCTACTAATAGTCTTCAAGAGCATTTGTATTTCATATATTTTTCTACGTTTTGTAACCACAAATTTAGACACTTAATTTACGCTTGTAATACCACTAAACCCACTATAAACTTAAAGATGAAATTTACCGGGCTACTTGGAGCACTTGCCGTTGCTCTTGTTTCTGGTGTTAGCGCAACTCCTGGGCAAGGATATTATACGCAGCAACCCCAGCAGCCTCAAGGATATGCTACTCAGCCACCACAGCCACCACCAAATTACGGAACTGTCCAGCCAAGCTGTTCTACAGCCACAGTTTCCCAGCAGGTCGTCAACACCCAGACCGTCACCGTTACCACTGCTGTGCCTTATACCGTTCCTGTTACCCAAGTTGTCACCCAGACCGGTACCAACTATATCACTGACACACAGTACATCACCGTTAGCCAGACTGCAACCGCCACATCCTACATCTACAGAACACAGGTCATTACTCTTAATGTTCCATCGGTTGTACCTGTCACTGTTACCCAGACCGCCAACAACATTGTCACAGTTACAGCTACTGCACCAACATACCCCCCAGTTACCGTTACCAACAGCCAGGTTCCACAGAGCCCATGCACTACTCACACCATGGAGCCAACTCCTTGCACTACCCATGTTGAATCGACACCATGCAGCGACTCTACATATCCGGTTGTGCCCAGCCCACCTGTATACAAGACCCAGGCTCCTGCCGGATATAACGTCTATACTTCCAGCCAGCCAGTCCAGATTGCTCCAAGCCAGCAGCCAGTCCAAGTCAATCCTCAGCCAAATGGCTATTTCTATTAGACTACTCTACAGTAGTGCTTTTTGTACCGAAACGTCTTTGCACTTAAATTAATGGCTACCTATAATATTATTTTTCATCCCATCATTATACCTTATACTTGGTAAATAACCCTTTGTTGTCTATCTTGATCAAGCTTAATAAATATGTTAAACACAATAAGCCTCACTGTCATCCAATAGGCCATGAGCTTGAATCTCGGATCATTATGCTTTGCTTTATTTTCGTTTTTTCTTTGTTTACTTTAAATTTCAATAATATATACATTTATACCTATACGTTACGTATACAATGAAAAACCCCTACGAAGAGCAACAGACCGCTATATTGACAAGAATTATTGGCAATGTGGTAAGATTGCACACTTTGAATTCGGACAGCAATATAGAATGCCAACAATTTTAAGGTATAGACAGGCTGGAACAAACTCTAATGTTAACATAGGCAAAACTAAACGACACTCTAGGAGACCTCAATGCAAAACTCGAGGTAAATGATATAGCTTAAGCATACAAAGATTTATAAAATACCGTTGTTTAATGGCTAAAAACTGACACGGATATACGATTCATTTCATGTTAGGAAATAAATGAGCTTAATACCGACATGGTTTCGTTTTCCAACATTTGGCAGCACTACCAAAGAAACTCGGTTATTTATCTCAATAGCACCAATTCCTTGCAGCCACCAAACAAGAGCGGGACTGACCTGCTTTGAAATACCAATTTAGCCATCATTGTGTATTATAGTATATTTTGATATAATAACCATCATCGATTTTTGATTTATTTAAAATCATTTCTATGTTAAAACATGAATGCCTTGTGTAAATGTGCAGAGTTGGGGCTATTGGCCTGAATTAGCATGGCTGTGATTTGACTTTTGGCCATCATTTGCAGAGTGAGATTCGGATGTTTTCTTTTCACTGATAGGCATTGGTCTATTTAGTGCCTTCTTTTCATTTTTGCCGTCAGAATACATGGGGATAGCTTGTTTAAATGCTGGTGATTTTGGTGGGCTACTATTGATCCAGCTCAAAAGAGCATTCCAGAAAACGCTAACGACGCTGACAAACGGAACTCGGAATATGGTTGGGACAATTGTAAAGTTTATTGTTTGTACTGCTGGCCAGACAGCATAGTTTGCTATCAGCGTAGAGACGTACTTTTCCTTCATCTTTTCCTGAAATTCTTCCAATCCCTTTGTCTCCATAGCAGTCATTGCGCCAAAGAAGGCAACCAGCCCGATCGGTGCATATATTATTTGATCAGCAGCTACACGCTTCCCGACAGCAGCAGCCACTAGTCGGAGTTGCTGGGAGTTGGATTCGATGGCATGGATTTTACCGGGCGGGACAGACATTGAGCTGGCGAGAATTGTTGCTGGTTTCTGTGGAATCGGGAATCTGCGGTTGAGATAGATATACCATTTATTTAAAACAGGTGCACACATCGCGCCCCACGTCACAAACCGAAGAGTCCTTTTCCAGTCGTAGTTGTCAATAAATCGCGAATTCTGTCTTCTTTGATCAATATACTGCGCTAAAACATCGCCAGTCCCACCCAATATCCCATTTGTGGCCATCAGGGTCCTCACGGGATATTTTTGTGCCATAGAGACCCAAAGCCTAGCAAACTGGGACATAGAAAATCAATAAATTGCTGGTATTTACACACGCGAATGGGCAATCAAAGTTGCAAATAGGGTTGGAAGGTGAAAGAAAAGAAAAGATATATACATTGGCTAGATAGGCTTGGAGGATACATACATTTATATATTATATGCCATATCATATCATTGCGATCCCAGTTATTGGCCCTGGCTGTGACATCATCGTTATTCTACAGCCCTCCTGAGACCAACAGAACCAAAGCTTGTGCATCTGGGTCATTTTGAACAACGATGGTAGTGGGCCTGGTCAGAGCAGTGTAACTTAGCCTTGGGGCTACCCAAGAAAATATACAAAGCAATACATAGCCAAAAACACGACTACCTCATCGCATAGCGATTTATAACCACAGCAATGACTTATAGCTTAAATTAAAAATACAGCCATAGTAGTATCTATCCAGCACTTCCTTATTACAGCAGAGTGATAGTGTGAGTGTATGTTTAGGTCAGCTTGAAGTCACCTATACTCACCCCATGACCCCATCCTTCAAAGCAGTGGCTCTGCGAAGGCTGAAAAGCTAATACACCTGTGGACAGATGTAGTATCTCGGAAGAGTAGGCAAAAGCAGCAAAAGGGGATTGGTGGTGACGAGCAGAAAGGATGACAGGCAGTTCTCTTACTACTGCGCCAGTTGACGTTCAGAATAAAGCACAATATGCAAGTGACAAAGCGTTGCCACGTTTCATAAAGCAATAGGCAATGCTGTGAGGTAGCCCGTTTGAGCAGCAAAGAATGACAAATATTTATTTTTGCTATAAGTGGCGATCTGTTTTTATGTTGCAGAGTTTTGCAAAGGGGGCTAGAAACTAATCAGTTGCGGTAGAGGATATCAATGCACTGGTCCAGTAAACACTGACATCAAATTCTTCTTTCCTTTTTGTTTTTTATAGGTACATTTATCACCCGCCGTTCAAACTACCTCAAATGGCGCAGACGCGAGGACGTGCGAGTAGTCGCAATTCTAAAGATGCCGCAATGCGTGCATCGTCCACACAGCAACAACAGCCTTCAGCCCAGAACCCTCAGCGTAATGCCCCGATACAGAGCAATGCTGCAGCCATTTCGGAAAAGACAGCTGCCACAGCCCAAGAGCACAGGAAATGCGGGTGCTGTCTTAGCAGGTTCTTTTTCTGGACCCTAAAACGCACCATCCTTGTATATCTTTTATTTACCACCTTGTGGACGTGTCCCCAGAATCCTAAACACCCTGTTTGTACTGTTGAGAAGAAAATCTTCTCCAATGTCATCCAACCAGCAACCGATAGCTTCTTTGCTACCCCACTTGGGTCAAGATTCTACAATGCCTATGAGGGACACATGGTTCCGCTCTACAAATCTCATGGAAAACCGCTGGCCATCAAGACCTACCGTCTTGCTAACCAGCACGTTGTTCCTATTGTAAAAAGGGTCGCAGACCCGGTCTGCCAGGAGTTCAAAAGGCAGATCGATCCACTGAGCACCAAGCTCTCCGACCATTATTATACTCTAGTTCACCCATGGATCTCCCCGGTAGCGACAAAGGTGGTCTTTACTTTTGAAACCTACGTTATACCTGTGGTACGCTCTACCAGCGCATGGTCCTGTAAGTTTACTCGTGAGAAGGCTGTCCCTGCCGCCAATATTGCGTGGTCAAATTACATTGTTCCCACTTACCAGAACCACTTTGTCCCGTTCTGGAACAATCACTTGAACCCAGCAATTAATTCTGCTGCCGATCACACTGTCAGGTATACGAAAGCAAAGATCGTTCCTGGTCTACGCAAGGGCTCTGATTTTGCCTTTGAAAAGCTTTCATATTTCACAAAAACATATGTTCGTCCAGCTGCTCGGAAGGCCACTCTTGTCTGCTACAGATTTGTTAACAACCATGTAGTCCCACCAGTCCAGCGTGCCTACTCCCTCTATCTGAAGAGACACGTAGATGCCGTGGTTGATTGGGAAAAGGTTGAGATCATCACCCAAACTGCTGAAACTGCTCTATCTAAATCCATAAAGTGGACCAGCGAGGTCTTGGTTGAATTTTACTATATCACATACGAAATCATCACCGGTGACCTCCATCCCACTCTTGCGGCCCAAAGAGCAGAAAAGAAATCGCCCTTTGCCATTCCTAAAAAGACTGATGCTCATGACATATATGGAAACATCAAGAAACAGCCATCAAAGCCAGATCTTGCCCGTCAAGCTCAAGAAATTGGCAACAAATGGTGGGGCGCAGCACGCCAGTGGGTCCAGCAGGCTAGAAACGTTGCTACAAATGTAGCCACGAATATTGGCCAAAAAGTCGAAAAGAAACTAACCCAACCTTCCGAAGTTAAGGAGAAACATATTGGAGACACGCACGTGGAAGAAACCACCAGAAGCTCATCAGACGATGCTGTTTTAGAACAAACTGTGGCCCCTGAGGAATCTTCAAAATCAAATGAAATCCCAGATCTTGTTCCAGAAGAAGCTGTATCTGTTATCTATAATGCTCACGAGGAAGCCTTGAACAAATTCAATAATTTGAGAGAGGCGGTGGATGATAAACTCAACCTCGAATCATTCCCATCTATCATCAATGATGTCGAAGAAAGCGTTTTGGAAGCAACCACCCTTTTGGCAGAAATGCACCCCAAGTTTGATCAGATTGTCGATGCAGCCATGAAGGCTGTCGAATCCAAGTATGCAAAGATGGGAATACGCCCCTCTGACATTTCTGATGACCTCAAAGAAATCCTCACTGGAGTTGCACGCTCTGTTTTGGACAGCACCGAGGAGTCACCCAAGGACACCACTGAAGCAGAAAACACAGAGACAATGATGACGTATGCTGACACTCTTCCTCCATCTTCACAATCTACCGAGGACACTGTAGAAACTGTGACACCTGAACCAATTGAGCCTGTTGAGCCCGAGATTAGTGTTGAGGAGCCCGTATCTCATGGAAGCGAATCGGGATCAGAGCCATCTTCCAAGGAAACTCAAGAGAAAGCACCTGTCCCTGAAGCAGAACCAGTTGAGTCTGATACCCCAACCAAAAAGGCTGTATCAAAGTCAGAACCTGGTGTCATTGAAAAGTTAGGAGAGGTTGCGAAGGACATAGAGTCCGTAATTGAAGATAGGATAGAACAGAATAAGCATGAGCACAAGGAGCACTTGGAACAAGTCATCGAGTTTGTGCATCCTGGTAGCAGCAAATCTTCTGAGGATCAAGATACATTGCAGGATGTTTCTTCCTCCTCCTCCATTACTACTACTGATGCTGACTCGTCAGCTAAATTACTTGCTACTGTTGAAGAACCAAAGGTCCCTATTGTCCAAAAGCCTCAGATTAACAGTGTGGAAAAGCAGAAAATTTCTGTTGAGGATACTCCTAGCGAAGAAGCCAAACCTACTTCTCTAGTAGTTGCTGATAAGGCCTGGGAGTCGGAATCCATTGTTGGTGAGCCAAAGGTCGCACCACCATCGGCCGCTAAAGAAAAGGAATCCGAAATTGTAAGCAAGAGTGTTGTGGAGACTCCAAAGAATTCTGACAGCTCTGCAGATGCGTCTGATGATACAGAGAGAACATCTACTTCAATCGCTACTACTGAAACATCGGGTCTCAACATCGACAAGGTTGTGAACAACGAAGAGGACCCAGATCTCAGCCGTGTCGCAGCAGAATGGGTTAGCTATGCCAAAAAATCCATTTCTGAGCAGGTTGCCCAGGATCGATCCCTATCCAATCTTCGGGAATCCGTATCCATTAGCACAGAATCTCTGGATAAGGCCCCTGTTGTATCTGATGTTAGTGTTGCTAAAGATTATATACCTAGCGACAGTATTCAGAAGACAGAAAACGGTGTTGAAAGCATCGTAGAGTCTGAGCCTTCTTTGCAGGCAAATATAGCCTCGCCTACCTTAGCCTCAGCTTCGGTCACTTCTCCAGAAACATCACCCCTTGAAGAAAGTATTTCCAAAGACCACAAGGCCAGCACCTTGACCGAAGATACAACAGTGACCCCTGATCAGGTAGCCAATGCTGTTAAGAGAAAGGTTGAGTCTATTGTCTCTAAAGTCAACTCCGAACAACCGCCATCAGCACCTTTAAAGCAAAAAGGATCATCTGGTTCCAAGAAAAAGCAAACAGGTAAAGGTGGAGCCCCAAAGAAGGTCAAGAGGAAGAAGCGTGTCAGTGTGGTAAAGAACTGAATGAGAAAATCTAAAGTCTTGAAATACTATTGTATTTTTTTGGGAGACCAGTCAAAATCCTGATATATGACAAGCAGTTCTCCATCAAAAGGGAATAGACAGAGGAGATACTTTATCACACATTCTTTGCTAATCGGCCAATAACCCATATACATTTTAGCTGGAGCCTCAGTGATGATTGGCTAATATACAAGGGGATATTCTAATACCCTTTTAGAGGAGACTACTCTGCCATATTCGCGCTACTGCTGAAAAGCTCCTTTACTTTTAAATAATAACAATAATAATAATAACAACATACTACTCTTTTTTGACATATTATTCATACATATATTTACACTTAACTACTCTTGCTCATACATACTTTTATTACTCAGGCTGCTTTAACTTTTGTATGATAGTTTAGTTTAAAATACATGCACACAAAATTTACCATCATATCTCGAAACATTTAGAAATTTGAAGCAAATTGAAAAGTATGAAATCGGGTGTATTCCTATAGATGGTGGTGGAGGTGAAATTATACAAGGGCTTTTGATTTATCTGCTACCTGGAGATTTGGAATTGGATTTTGTGCCAGATGACTTGTGGCCTGTCTCTTTGCATCTGTTTGTATATTCTTCAATTCAACACCGTCGTCGCTACTAAAATTGCCATCATCATCATCGTCATCGTCACTTCCATCATCATAAACAAATATGCGGTTAGGACTTTGATTTACAGCATGCACATCTTTGGACATAACCTTGGCTGAGTCGGTTGATCTGCTGGTTTGGACCACAATGTCTTTTTCTAGCTCATTCTGGACAAATTTCCAGCAAGCGTACTGATCGATGTCTTTATCGCCGCCCTCGTCTTCTGCATCATCAGCATCTGAACCATCCTGACCACCATCTGCATTGGCTCGAGCTCTTATTTCTTCCTCTCTATTATCGGTGTTTAGGAGGTTGATTAGTTGGACACCATTCTCATTATGAACCTCGTCGCTCGCCCGACCCCTGCGCCTGGCCCTTCTCAATTCCTGCATGCAACGGCGTCTAACCCTTTCGGCCAACGGCGGTGTTTTCCACGCTTTCCAAACTTTGAATAACTTGGCTCCAGCCCTGCTACTAATCTAAAGACGATCCGGTGGGATCAGCAGGATCAGTACAAATTGAGTATAATAAATACATAAATAATCTTATTTAGTAAATATTGGATATTACAATTGGAAATCGAATGCCAAAATATAATAATGACTGTATTCATACCTTGTATATTCCGTATGCACACAAGCATACCACTACAAGAGTAACAAAGTAGACCAAAAGTTTGTGAGGAGTCATGCTCTTTGAGCGGGCACCGGCTCTTTTGATTATCATGGTAATTGGAGCTCCAAGATAAAAAAGTACAAATTGCAAAGTATGATACAATGAGGGTAGAGTGTTGAAAACGGCTTTACAAATGCATTTAAAGAACTACAAATCTGGAGAGTATGTGAAACCACAACGTGTGCGTATGTGAATTGGTTCTAGAGACTCCACGGTTGGTATGTGACAAGGCCTACAATGTTTACATTGGAATGCCTTTACTGCCGTATTTGAAACCTTTGCCGCACTGTCTTGACATTTTGGTCCTAATCACACATTTTTAGCAGAGTCAACACACTGCACATAGCCTGCATTTCCCACCATCAAAATGCGGAATTTCAGTAATAAATAGATAACCAGCGCTTGACCTTGGGCCATTGGTAGATACTTTTTATTACAAAATCAGAACCAAACTAGTTGATAAAAAAACAAGGTGCTAATGCAGAATAATACAAACTGTAACATCTTGATTAGTACTACAGATCACGGTTACCTGCGTGCTTTTCTAATTAAACTAAGCGAAAGTGAGCACCCAACAACCAGAATGGAGCCCAAAATACCAATAAAGTCTGGAATCTCGTTGAACAGCACTATGCTGAATATATAGCTAAAAACGACATCGAGATTTCTTACCAAAGTGGCAGGGCCAGCCGGAGCCAGCTGCAGCCCAACAGTAAGGAACATTTGCAAAAACACTGAAGTTAGTCCAACAGACAAAAGCATTGCCCATTCGCTGAATGCTGTTGGGATTTTGACGGCCTGGCCAGAGAAGTACATTGCAACAACCGACACGAGGGTAAGATGTAGGCCAAGGTGAACAACCTGAACAGTGTAATGCACTCCTTTTCCGATTCTTCGGATTATAATGTACGCTGTGGCTGCACAAAATGCGCCAGCCAATGAGAAGCAAGCTCCCCAGATCTTGGTCACTTTGTCCTCCTGCTCACCACCGAGGAGACCGCCTGTAACAGAAGCATCGGCAATATTATAATAGCTACCAACAATGGGCAACGTCGAAAATATCGAAGCGGGTTTGCTAATAAGCACAACGCCCAAAACACACAAAACGGAGATTATTTGGTCGACCAGGGTGTATGGCTCGCCCAAGACAAAGTAGGCAATCAATGCGGTCATAATTGGGACTGTAGAGAAGAAAACACTGGCATCAGACAACGGCAGCATGGTTATTCCTGTGAAGTGACATGCAACTCCCAATGCACCACCGAACCCACGCAATGTGAGCCACCACCTAACATTGGGCTTCTCTGAGGAAGGTGGTCCAAGTGGGTTGACTCCTGCCATCATGGCACCAATACAACCTCCTATTAGCTGAACAACGCTTCTAAAGAAAACAATCTCAAGAGATGGGAAGCTATTTTTGGCACTTGCCTTGACCAGAGCTGCCATTACGGCGGAACCAAAGGCCGAAATCCCCATTGCCAACAAGCCACGGAGCACCATACTGCGATTTGATATTTCTTCTGCTGCTGCTGTTGTTGGTGGTGGTGGTGGCAGTGGGACCAGTGATGCATCGGTGTTATTGCCTGCTTCAACATCGGTACGCTCACTGACAAAGGATTGCTGCCTGCTATCAATAAGCTTCGTCTGCTCGTTCGGCGGAGTAGGTGTTGCGGATGACATTATTATTATTATTATTAAATATTATAAATGCTTTTTTTAAATGATCAAAAGACAAAGCGGAAATAAGCTTTCCTTGGTTATTGCGGAATTTATTGTGTTTCACGCCGATTATTATTGCAAAATCACAAGGCTGGGTCACAAAATAAAATGGGGGAGATGAATATTAGTCCCAAGTTCGTAGTCCGGACTTTACTATACAAATAATCGGGTGTTCTGTCCTATAGCACGCTTTGTCTGGTAAGCTTTACTTTAATAAGTGCAGCAACTCCATCACAGTTCAGGTCCAAAAAGATGCTAATTAAATACATGATTAACAAAGACTCTTTGATTTGCCATACATGCCCACTGCTATAGTGTGAATATTATCTGCCAGAAAGTCATGAGCTTGGTGGCAAAATAGCAATGGAGCAGATTCCATAGCTGAGTGTGCAAGTGTGTATCCACACAGAGTAGTGGGTCAAAAAATGGTGAGTTAGGCGCATCCGCATATGTCCTCCTTCTCTTCTCACCCCACTATATCCAACACTATTCCATCCATCTAGGTTCGGTAAAAGGGTAAAACAAAATGTCTGTAAGTATCAAAGCGAATCCATCCATCACCAAGCCCGCCCATCCAGCTTCTTGCCAATACACAAATTTCATACAAGAACAGTATTGGCTTTTCCGGCCCATTTTGAACCCAATCGTGCAATATTTTTATATTTCCTTGTAATGAAATGTGGGACTGGATTCAGAACTGCCATGCATTTGCGCATAGTGAGATTTTGAACCGCAATTTCTGTGTTGGCTTTATAATAAGCTAGCAGGTGGGCTATAAGGATTTTAAATTCATAAATACCCATGCAAGGAAAACATGTATATGTTTATATCCGTGAAGGTGCAACACACTAGCTTTAATTCTCTATGCCAGCAGAATGAATGGCTAATTCTCTATCTATATTGTTTTGCTTGAACAATAGGACAGCACTTTTAGGCGTATGGTCGAAGTCGGCCGTGTTGTTCTTATCACCCACGGCAGCTCCGCTGGTAAGATCGCAGTCATTGTTGACATCATTGACCACAACAGAGTAAGTGTCTTTATAAATTTGAAACAAAAGCTGCCATTTCACGATACATTTATGCCGAATTGGCAATTATATGCTTTTACATATTTAAAAGCCGAGAAAACAAGCATGCGTTTATACATATCCATTAATAATCACACGAGAACTAATTTTAAATACTGGTCAAAATTGTGCATATAGGCTATCGTTGAGGGCCCCACCACTGGTGTTCCCCGTAAGGAAGTTGCTTTCCGCCGCGTAACTCTTACCGACCTCGTTGTCAAGAGAGTTCCCCGCGCCACCGGTTCCACCGCCCTTAAGAAGCTCATCGAGAAGCAAGACATCGTTGCTTCCTGGGAGAAGTCCGCCTGGGCCCAGAAGCTTGCTGCCCGCAAGACCCGCCAGAACCTCTCTGACTTTGACCGCTTCAAGAAGATGGTCCTCAAGCAGAAGGTAATTATAATTTCCAAATAACTATATATATATATATATATGAACGAATGCTTTGTGATGACTGTTTTGGAAAGTTGCTGATCCGCTTATTTACGCTACTTTTCTGTGTGGTATTGTCCAATTTAGCAACGCGCCCTCGTCAACAAGGAATTCAAGACCCTCAAGAAGCAGGTTAAGGCCTAAAGACAACGAATTTTGTTTTAGATAATCAATTTTGTAGCTTGAGGTCCTCACGCCTTATTGTCATTTGGAATGGGTATATTTCTTCAAAAATCCCATGCATATGTAATTCTCCATACCACTTTGTAAAGTTAACTGTGAAATCATTAGTCAAAATCATGTTGACGGTCGGGCTTGTTTGTAAAAGCACCACTGCCTTTTTTGACCTTGATGGGATCATTGAGTATTTTGTGTATGTGCTGGAAGTAAACCAGGCAGAGCAAACAAGCCTCATAACTGTCTTTGGGGGTTGTGGGGATATACAGTGTATTTTGCTTTCTAGAACCTTTAGCATCTTGTGTTAAGGATGATGATTTTCGGATATCTCTAGGATCTTGTAGATGAGCTAGAGCTGGAGATGATTGAAAGGCAATGCGTATAGTTGCCATGCGAATATTTAGTAGACACAGATGTGAATCCAAACCCGCCGACGCGCAAGGAATGGCCAGCCTGTACCATCATTGATAATATCAATTTAGCCCTTCAAAAATAACCAACCATATGTACATGTATGGCGGCACGCTTTTCTACAAGCATGTCAAGATGCACAAGCTACTGGTAACAATTTGCATCATTTTGTCCCTTTTTCATGGCGTCTCTCTGTCTCTCGGCTACATGTTATGACATTCATGCTCGCTCACTGTGTACATTTTATTTAAAAAACAAATAACAGGCTACTAATGAGAATAGCGCGTAGGATGGAAAACTATGGCTGTCTGTGAGGAGTCGGCTACAGGGGCAGTAGTTGTTGTGATGGTGGGTGGGTTTATATTAGTGGATGTAGTCGAAAAGGAAAAAAAGAGGAGATATGGCAGAAGAAAAAATCAGTTAACATATGTGGTGTATGTGCAGAGAGAGTAGATTATTAGTAGTATACTAAGTGGAGGAGAGTATATAACAGCTAAAATGCAACCATTGTCACAAACAGCATGGCCGGTATTAAGGCTAACATGCTGGTCGTGCTGCTTTGATGGTAACTTGTAACATTGAGTGTTTTCGATGACATTTTGGTTTGTTTTAGGTGGTGCGGGTTTGGGCAAGTATCCGCCGCCATACCCAGCAGTATCAGGGTTTTTTCTGGGTGAGGGGACGACCGTGGCGAACACAGCTGGTTGATTTTATAGAAGCTGTCCGATGACGCAAACTTTGGTCTTTCTAGAGATGCTGGTGGGACGATCTTTTGCTCAGCCACTGGCGTTCTAGAAGCGGCGGAAGGTTCTTTATCCTCAAGCGCTGCTGGTGTCTCTATTTTGCTCACGCCCTTCGAGTTAGCGTGCAATTCAGTGCTGGTTTTGGACTCTGTTGGCGGTGTGTTGATGTTGTTATCAGTAGCGGCCTCCCTCTGGGCCCGAGAATTTGTTTGGGGCGAAAACACGGTGCTTATGAAGCCGCTCATAAGAGTAAATGTATTGTGTCCGGCCGAAATTCCGTATCCAGTTTCCTGCATGCCAGGAGAGGCAAGCGTTGTTGTTGCTGCTGCTGCTGCTGCTGCTTCTTCTGAAGATTCGGAATTTTCCGCGGCTTCTCCATTTAAGCCTACAAAGTTTTGACTAAGCCCCACGATGTTTTTGTAGATATATCGATTGTAGCTGTTCTGCACAAAGGCAAGAAACGACGATAATAATGAATACGACGCCGATGTGGCTTTATGAATATTATGAGGGTGGCCACCATCTTGGACAGAAGCATGATCATTTAGCCCACCACTGGTGGAGCGGGTGGTAGTAGTATCTTGCGAATCCTTGTCTCCAATACAACTATTATCAGGGCTTGATGGCAGTGGTGGAGCGTATGGTTGAATCTTGCAAAGCTGGCAGAGACGGTGGTGGTCCTTTTGATGATCCTTTGCCAAAAAGGCCCTTAAATTAAGCCACCCGGGCATAAAGGGGGACGGGGGATTGGGAATTCCTGATACCTTTTCATGGGAATGACTGCGACATATTTGGCAATCAGCTATATTATTATCAGAGCCTCCAGCTTTTGGGTCAAGGTAGGACTCTCTGGGTCTGTGTAGCTGCAAAGCCGACCAAAGATTCAGCGACGACACGACTACCGGCGCCAGCTTTACCAGATCCTTTATCTCAAAGCTGTGTGGGTTCCCGACAACATTCATAAACAAGAACCAGCTTATGACAACCCATGAGGCCCAAAAGAAACAGCCTCTTTGAGCAAGCATCATTCGTGTCTCCTCCGTCTGTCTCTTGTATGCTTGTCTGTCACTATGATTTTGAGAGGTATCCCTGTCCTTTGAGCGAGTAGACTTGATGGGTAAGGGCACTATCAGGGAGGGGAAGATCCAGCGTGTCTAATTTTCTTGCAGTCGGGTGATATTGCACGACCAAGGCCTAAAACTACTTGAGCTGCACTATTGGTAGTGGCGATGGCGTGGGTACAGCTATTCAGAACCGCGCTTCAAAAGTATATACACAGCCTTGGGCTAAAGGGCCAAAAAAGAAATATTACAGGAAATAAAACAAAAGGCGAACGAGAGAGAAATAAAGTGATAAATTGAAAAAGAACTTCAGATGGTGCTGCTTCTGTTGTTGGTGTGTAAATTATGTAAATAGAGGGTGGCGTGTGGATGTGTGTTGAGACTAGAAAGTCGCTTTGCAATTGTGTGCTGTAGTATTAAAACAGCGCTTGTGATATGATGGCTATGTGGGCTACCCCTAGAAAAAACCGTTTCTTTGTGGGTTTTTCCAGTATCGACAACCAAAATGATCTCACTTAAAGAACAGTAGAGATGTGCATCCATAACAAGACGCTGCCAAAGAGCCTCAAATAAAGCAAATGCCATGGCATTAAATACTGCAACTAGCTTCCAAAAACTTTCCACTACTTTATTTGGTTGTCCACACATTATGTAGTGTGGTTTTGCATGCAAAGCGTGCTAATAAAACACTATGCTGGTCAATACTGAATTGTTTGGGGAAGTCTGAGATTGCCCTTCTTTGCCTTCAGTCTGGGAGCCAAGAATCCCCTTTTGAAAGTGCCAAGATCTTTGTGTGAGGGGGTCTGATTAGTGGCAGATAACATTTGCCAAGCAATCAAAACACACTAGCCTGCCAGATTGGATGAATGATTACCAACGCTGAGCTGTACCTTGTGCTGCTGGCCTGATGATGGCGATATTACTCAAGGCGTGAGCCGTGGTGATTTATGCAGGGATGTCTTAGCACTCTATCCTTGACTGTGGTTAGAATAAGCCTTTACAATAACAGGTTACAGAGCATCTCTAGTTTAATGGCCAGCACTCGCTACCATGCCTCGTAAAGGCGAGAAAACGAAGGTTGGGTCATCATATTTCCCCATAAAATACCTGTGATTATGTATTCAGCAACAATCATTACTAAAATGGTTGGTGGTGGTTGGCAATGACAAAAGAGACACTGATGGCCTGTAAACAAAAACTACTGCGTTGGTGATGTTATACTTAGATCGAAGTTTTTCCGAGCCTAAGCGCAGCCTTAATGCGGCTCCACACAGTTGCCTCATAGCTAAAGTTGACGATTTGGCGTGTGAACTCATAGCCCTTGTTTGCGTCCTTTATAGGGTAGTCAACGATGGGCGGAATAGGAGTTTTAACCAAGCTTGGCCAGCGATCTTCAGTCATTGCCTTTTCTATGCACATTCCGCGCAATCCTTCTTCGCCAGCAAATCTGCCAAAGCCTGAAATGCCAATGCCGCCAAAGGGCAGCGACTGGCACAGATAGTTGGTGGCAAAGTCGTTAATGTTGGTCATACCGCAGCGCAAAGACAAGGCAACATGCCGGCCAACCTTCATATTCGAGGTGAATACTGCTGATCCCAAGCCATATGGCGATGAGTGGACTCTTTCAAGGGCATCTTCTGCTGTTGTGAACTTCATGACGACCATAATTGGGCCAAATGTCTCATTGTGCGTAATATCCATCTCCGGCGTGACGTCAACGAGGAGCGTGGGCTGGAAGTACTGCCCTGAGGGGTAGTCAGGGTGGCTGAAACGGCGACCGCCAGCAAGGAGTTTGGCGCCTTTATTAACAGCATCATCAATCAAAGATTCTAGCTCGCCAAAGGTAGTTCCCATCGTCATAGCACCACAGTCGACCTTGGATCCCTGTTCTAGAGATGATCCCAGGCGAAGTTTGGATACTCGTGACTCCATCTCAGCAACAAATCTGTCATATATGCCTTCTTGGACAAGGATACGCTCAATACCAATGCAATTCTGGCCAACATTTTGGAATACGCCACGCATCATCACCGGGACACATTGGCTCATGTCAGCATCATCAAATATGATGGCACAGTCCTTTCCGCCAAGCTCAAGGGTTACTGGTGTAAGGTTTTGGGCGGCGCTCTTCATCACAAGCTTGCCAACGCCAGGGGATCCGATGAATGTAATGTGGTCGATATTTTTGCTGGTAGTAATGGCCTCACCAACATCAGCGTAACCAGTGACAAACTGGACAATGTTGGGATCATGGCCGTTGGCAACCAGGCATTGCTGAATGATGCTCTCAAAGTATGATGCGCTCCAGGCAACGTACTCGCTGGACTTGACAACTATGGCGTTTCCTGCAAACAACGCTGAGATGATTGGCCCGAGTGTGTTGTGTGCAGGGTAGTTCCAGCTAACCAAAGCAGCAACCACTCCTCGTGGCTGATAGTAGACTTTTGCCTTCTTGTACATCAAAAGAAATCCAGGAGCACGGGACGATGGCGCAAGAACCTTCTCTCCATGCTCAATTGTCCAGCGAAGCTTGGCACAGGTTGTCAGAATTTCTCCAAATGTCGAATCGATCATTGTCTTTCCAGTATCACGACACGCAACTCTTGAAATTTCTTCCTGGTGTGCTGTGAAGAAGTCGCACAGCGAGGAAAGCACCTTGCGTCTCTCCTCAAAGCTAGTCTTGGCCCACTTCTTTTGAGCAGTTTTTGCTTTGAGGATCTTTTCTTCAACTTCTTCCTTTGTCGGTGACACTACAGTTCCCAGATAACGAGCAGTTGCTGGATCGAAGCATACGATGTTACGGGGGTCGTTGGGGTCCTATATAAATGTCATACAAATAGTATTATTATTATAGTATATATATACATATGCAGCTTCTCTATAGCTATTTCCGGAATCCTCAGGCACCAAGAAATGGGTAAGCCACCCACTTTACTGTTAAATTGGTGTGGAGATCAAACTTACTCTAATACTAGGGCTTTCAAGAATCTTTTCACCCTTCCAGTTCGGGTCAGATTCTACATTTTATATAAATCAGTATATGTGTATGATACATCCATTATAGATATATCCAGCCAATTAAAAATAAGGGCTGGTGTTCTAATGTCGTTAGAAACCTCGCATTTTTGTAATCCAGCTTTTCTAGTCTCTCTCTCTCTCTCCACTTTCTCTCTCTCTGTGTAAACATATCAAGCCTTATGGTTAATAGTACAATATTATGAACATACCTTCAGGTGGTGCAACATAAAATGGTACACCTCTTTTTGAATTCTGGGTCAAGAATACCCACGAAATTATTCCGCAAATGGCTACAGCAATGATGGAATAAATGTTTTGCCACAATAGGTCTTTGGCGATAATGAGTGGGCAGCCATCGCCGGCTCTATAGCTCATCAGGATACTTTCAAATATGCACCCCATTGCACCAGCCTTAACAAGATAAGGAAATAGGTAAAAGCACTATGTTTTTAAGCAAGACAATCAAAGGAATGAAGAAAACAACAACTATTGCAAGCAGTTTCAAATCTATTTTATCCACACTAACATTAGTTTGGACTCTCTACACAATAACAAATGGGAGATGGCTGTTTTGTCCTCCTCCGTCAGCCTTTGGATCTGATTCTGCAACAGATCAATATTAAATTGGCATTATAGTGGTGATCAATTTGAACATTCAGAAGATATTTGAGCTTTGAAAGCTTCCAAATGGGCGATTATTTTTGAAAGACGAATGTTTACTAGTAAAACTGGACATCCATTTAGCCGTGATTACCCCAATAATCATTGGTCACCAAAAGGTGCTCTCCAAAAATTACTACCCAAATGTTAAAAAATATATGGTTTCAAGTTGTGAATTATTAAAAATTGTCTACGCAAAAAAGATTAAAAACAAGCGTGCTAATTATTTTGCCTTGACCTCAGGAACACTGAAGCCTATTGTGGTATTATGTTTTTTGCCATCGGTTCTGCTTCCATACTTCCTGTTCCATTTGTGTAGTTCAGATATCGATTTCATGTTCTCTGAGGCACTAGGAGGAACACTCTTCAGGGCGGATTCAAAGTGGCGGGCACATATCGTAAGTGGTGCCTTGCTTATTGATTCTCGGGAGCTCTCAGGAATACGTGCCAATTTTTGGAATAGCTTGACCAAGTTTTTTGTATCCGCTGGATTTGCATCTTTATAACTTCCAGGATTTGGAGCATTGTCAGAAAGTACCTCAGGGATTTTGAATCCTGGAGAGATCAATTCCATTTCTTCACGTATCCGTGCACGAACAACATACATTGCTGCTGATATGCAAACATTTTTTATGTCGGATCCAGAATAGTTTTTGGTCTTTTCTGCAAGATCGTCAATGCTGACGTCCTCACCAAGCGTTTCACCCTTAAGATGGAGCCGGAATATTTGGGCCCGCTCTGCATTTGTTGGTAGATCAACCATGATCCTGCGGGGCATGCGTCGCAAAACGGCATCATCAAGATCGAACGGTCTGTTGGTTGCTGCCATCACCATGGTTCTTGATCGCGAAGATGTAGAGACTTCAGATGTGTCACTGTTCTTTTTAATAGAAGTGAGTCCGTCCCACTCTGCCATGAACTGGTTGATAATCTCGCGCTTGTAGCTGCTATTTTGCTCGTTATCACGGCTCTCAAACAGGGCGTCAACTTCATCAATAAATATCACACAGGGCGATATTTTCCGGGCAAGGCTGAATATGGCCTTGACTGCCTTTTCCCCTTCGCCAACATACTTGTTGTATACATCGCTTCCTTTGATGTCTAGCACAGAGCATCCGCTTTCTCTTGCTACAGCTTTTGCCAACATTGTCTTACCCGTTCCTGGTGGCCCGAACAGAAGGATCCCAGATACGGAATGACTCTTAAGAACCCCTTTGCTAAAGTATTCGGGTCTTAATAGGGGTAAAACCACCAGCTCCTGCAAAGTGACTATAGTCTCAGGGCTAGTAGAAACATCCGCAAATCCAGTTGGAATTGATATGGGGTTAACAATACAACTCAGCAGATTCTTTTCGTACTTGTTTAGATTGCGCCTGTCCAACTTGGTTTTGTGCAAGTATCGTGGCAATATTTCTCCATGAAGATCATCATTCTCCTCAAGTTCTTTACTACTTTGTTTCAGTTCCTGCAAGTCCTGCTTTTTTTCGTTTTCCAACCCAGTCTTTTGATCTGGTAGCACGCTGTCATCTTCAAACACAGGATAAGGTTGTGGATCATGGGCGAGTTTTCCAAATTGGAAGTCTATGTCAGTTTCAGAGGACCCATCAGCCTGACCAGATTCTAACGATTCACCATATGATTGCATCAGCGTTTTACTACTAGCAGCGATTTGATTCCAAGCCTGTTTCCAATGTGATGGCGAAATAACAATTTTGGACCCAAGGTTTGACCAATTGATTGAGGTATTAGAATCCCTGAAGCTTTCAATGGCATCTTGGGTAGCCAAGCCAACCATGTGCTGGATTAAGCGATGCATGTATGCCTCGTCAATGAAGTACCGTCTAGAGATATCATCTGGAAGTGAAGCTAACCCAGCAGCTAGAATTCGATGATCAATGAAATCTGGCAATATTTTTTTGTTTCCATTCGACTTGTAATAGATGGCATTTTGGTTGATTTTTAGTGCTTCATCAACCAATGGTGAGCTGTACTGACTACCAAGGTTGAGTAATTGCTGCTTTTCAAAGCTGACACTGCTAACATTACGAAGAACAACAATATTTCTCAATATCCGCGAATTTCGGTCCAAGCATTGTTCTCTAATGTCGACTTGGCGCAAGGTTTTTGGTGTAGAGTTTGGTATACTGTCATCAACAAAGGTCCTTTGTGCAGCAGGAAGCAATGCTGGGAGTTTGATCAGCAAAAACAATGGAGAGCCACAGGTTGCATCAGATGTCTTGCTGGTATATTTTGGTGCTGTTGCATCTATAAAAATGGGGTGTGCTTTTATAGTCATGCCTTTTTGAGGATTTGGACTATTTTTGATTGACTCTTGTACCTGAGCAGATATATTTTGGATTGCGGAATCCACAAAGCTACCACTACTGAATTTGCCAGATGCCCACTGAGGACCTTCAGCAAGTGAAACTGGTGCGGCCGGTGGAATATCAAAAGGCGGAATCGTTGGCGGTGCTATGTTGGAATTGAACCAGCTAGGATGCATCAGACCGATTAGCATTACAGGGGAGGCATCTTTGATATCATATTCTACTATAGCCTGATTATGAAGCTCTGCAGCCTTTACCAGCCTTGAAAACAGAGTATATCCAATCCGAGTGTTCAAAAGGTCGCCAAGATGTTTGATGACAAGTATTCTTGGCCGTTTTTCGCCACCAACTTTCGCATTCTGCCCAGGCGAGCTTAATAAAGAGCCCAATACATCATCAAGACTTTTGGTTGCAGTTTTACTCAAAGGGTTGTCCAACATTTCCTGGGGGAGCTTTGTAGAGGGCAGTGGTGAATACTTGTCACTGCTTGAGTAGACATCGCTATGCCTTTCTTGATATGATTTTGTATGTACTAGACTATTTTGTGTATTTGATCCTGTTTTCCCTCGCATATGATTGATCATATCGTCATACATACTACGTGCATCATTCTCTTCATACTCGTTTTCCCCATTATCATCTACTTCGTCTCTTTCGCTGTTGTTGTTTTTAGACTCCATCTCAGCTGGTGGGATATATGGGAAGCTGATAATGGTAAGCTCACCAAACAGTGGATCAATTGAGGACGTTAACCAGGCAAGGTCTGGAATATCCAAAGCGAGAGTTTCTGCTGCAAGTTTATTGGCAGCTTGTGATATTAATCGAGTTGTAGAGGCTTCTCCCCATATATCATCTTGATAGACAAGCAAGTGGCTCTGCTGGACTAATGCCGAAGTAATCATAGTATTCATTTCATTAACTATGGATTCAGGAAACTCTTTGATTGTGCCATCATCAGACTGTTGAGATGAATTTTCGTTTTCATTTGGTGTCGTGGGTTCCCCTTGGCTAGCGGTGCCTTTGTCAGTTTTTGGTTCATCAATATCATCAATATCATCAATATCATCTGGAGGTGGCCGTGCTCTTTTGTCAGTTTTAGAAACAACCCATGAATCGATAACCTCTGGCGGTACAAGGCCGCCATTCTTGTTTGCTATGTATGAGTCTATGCCGCTTTCCATATTTTGGACACTCAGACTTTGTGATCTTTTCGGTCTCCTCAGCCTGTTATTATACACATAGCGATTTAGTGCATCCTTTTTAATGCCATATTCGCAAGAATCTACTCATTTTTATATTCGTAGCAACAGTTGAAGGTTAGAAACAGGAGGCTACCAATGCATGCTCATATGATACTTCAAGACAAAATCCTTTATAAAGGTTACCTTTTGCCAAGTTGCTGGTAGATATATTGTCGCCAGTTCCTAATGGACCTTTTTTAGAATCCAAGCTAATGGCGGAATTCACGATAGAACGAATAGATACATTATTACTATGTAATAGTTGACAAGACCGCAGCGGAGTTTTCAATAACGAAATGTAACCTTTTTGTCCAATGCAAAGAATTTTGTTGGTTTTCAAGTAATTTCTGGCGGTATGGTATGGTGTTCCGGCCATTTCGTGGCCAAATCTATACATTCTTATGTCTTTGTCGTTGAATTTGACAACTCAACCAAAGTAAATATATACAGTAATAGATGTAAAGGACAGGATCGTGGAGATATTATTCTGGCACACTTTTAGAGGAGACTCTAAAATATGTTAACAGCGATTGTGTTACTAATGAACTCATGAGTGGGATTTGTAGTTAATTTGATTTACCCATGGTAAATTATTAAAAGCTATATTTTGGGCTATTATTTTCTGATGAGATTTCGCTAGTTACTGTAACTTCAACAATGGTGATTCAGATGTTACTAACCCTGCAATCTAACCTGTTGGTATAGAAGTTTTCTCAATGTATTAAATAATCTATGACTTTGAAATATATGGCTACATATGTTCTACAATAATGGTATATAATCAATGGCTTTGAAGTTGTGCCATCCTGATCAAATTATTAGCGAGAATTTGCTAGCCTCATGATGTATTCGAACACGAAGATTGCAGATGCGTTTGTGGGGAATGATCGTACGAATGTAACTCCAAAGCCAGTGAAGAACCCTCTGATGCCCTCAGTGCGGTATATTTGTTTGGCAATCATGGCTAAAGATGGTTTTGGGATTGTGTTGTTTCTCATGTATCTATTCTTTACAACATCGAATGGGAAGCAGAATGTCCAAAATGTGTTTGCTGCCAAACCACCTGCCAAAAATGATATTGCCTTTTCCGAGAGCCTTCCTGTATTATTTGTTGAGTTTGCTGCTGCAGTCTTTTTTGGAGGATCCCAGGCATAGTATGGAATGCCCAGACTACTCTTTGTGTATTTGAGCGAGTGAAGCATATCTGTATAAACCGAATAAGATCCCCATAGGAAGAAGAAGAATGATCTTTGCAGCAGCGTCGCCTGCAGGCCATGCCATAGACCAAATATTCCATTCTGTCGAACTAGCTGTCTTGCACAGTCAATTGGCCCTGCATATAGACGTTTCTCACCGGATCCTGTGGCGTATTGAGTTTGAAGGCGTACTTTCAGCGTTTCCACCGGCGTGGCAACAAGGGCAACAGTCCAGCCAGCACCAAGACCTGCTATAGCGTTCTCAAGATGCGTAAGTTTCCTTGATTTGTCGTTGCCCTGGAGAAACAGCCTGTAGTTGGACAAAGATCCTAGTCTATAATACAATTATTATATTTTATTAGTCAACAATACGGGTAATAATTTTTGAAGGGTATCTTTTGGTGGCCAATGACTATAGGGGCATTCACAGTTGATTATCAAGCATTCGCCCTTCAAAAATAATCGCACATATTTAAGATATAGAGCGAGACTATAGATTTTGCTTTTAGAAATCCATTTAGTCTAGCACAGAATAAAAATTTGTCATATGGGTAGTTATTTTTGAAGGGTGAGCATTTGCTAATAGACTGTGATCACCCATTTGGCTGAGATTTCCCCTTTAATTGTTGGCCACCAAAAGTCACCCTTCAAAAATTATGATCCATATCCTATCCGTTTAAATACACTTACTGCACAGCATCCATAATAGACCACCCAATGAGTGGAGGAGTTGCTCCTTTATACAGCGCACGAACTCCCTCTTTTTTCACAGTGGATCCGATACAATCGATCAGGCCATTGAACCTTCCATTTACCCCCTCGGTCTGAAGTCTGACCTTGACGGTGTCTAAAGCCATAAAGTTACATATCATCTAGCATATATATACATATCTTATCTTTCCAATCGGCCTTGTGGATGCAGAGACACATGCTTACCAAATGGATGCCCAACGACAAGCTTAGTTGCTCCTGAACAAATTCCAGCTGCAAATCCAATGGCCCTGTCCTTGAAATTTGCCTCCCTTCTGACATGAGTTTCGGTTGGAGTTCCAGCAGGAGCGACGTCCTCTACAGAAACGGCATTTTGTGCTCTTATAGCACGGATCGGAAACCATCCAGGTATCTTTGTGACAATATTGTGAGGCGTTGAGAGCTTGTTCAGAGTAATAACAACCGCTTTTGGCCTCTCAAAGGAACCGGACTTATCCCTTAAATGGTGTGGTAAACTTTTATCAAGAGCCATTTGTAGGAATAAAATATAGGATATAATGTACAGATTATGATGAAAAAAAGAAAAATGCCTTTCTAAAAGTTTGTTATTAATACCAGCCCCTATCATCACCATTCAGCAATGTTGTTATTATGAGTCACTGGGGCAGGAGCAGAGATCAAATTGGACTGTTAATTCCCACATGAAACTTATAATCCAATATACTAGCTTGATTGGTTGATGACAAGTGAAGGATAATGTTGTTTTATTAATCGGTAAAAAAGGGAGACTACAATGAAGCTATGGCAAGCAAAAGATTATCTATGCGTCGTTTAGATCTCGATAAAGTTTTTTGTTCCAATTCACCGTTGTTACCTGACTTCTCATCAGCGTTGTTGTCTTGAGTTGCAATTGCACCAGCGTTTGAACTTGCGTATAATGTCTCTGTGAGATCTAAATAATAGTAGAAGTTAATAGATTCGCTAGAGTTAGTATTTGAATCAAAGCTCAAGAATATAAATGAATCAACAAATTTACCTTTGACTGTGCTTTTTATATCGTTAAGAGATCTGCCATGGCGAGACAAAACACGGCGTATGTGTGAAGCAGCATTTTGGTCTTCCAAAACAATGTTGGCAATGGTGGCGTCAATCATCTGGAGAGAGAATAGGCCAGCATCCAATTTCTTGAGATAGAGTTCATCGGGATCGAGTTCATAGTCATCACCATCGGAATCATTGGCATGCTCTTCTTGTAGCTGTTTTTCAGCTGTCTCGACTCTTGTGGTAAAATAAGTGCTGAGCTCCAATAGTCTATCTATGTGGTCCTTACTTTTATCGCGTGTCGAGCTGTGTTCATTTGCTTTGGAATCTGGTGGAACGAACTTGGCAAGAATTAGCCACCTCAAGGGTGTTCCTGGATCAGTTAATTGGAAAAGCAATGAAAGACAGCCTATTATATGCTCCTCTTCTTCTGACTCTGAATACGATTTGTAATTTTTAGAAAGTGTTTTTGTCCCTTTTTTCATAAATGCTCCAATGAGAGGCCCAAGGCCTTTGGATTCGATAAACCGTGCGGCGATTTTTTCTTCAACCGTTTTCTCTTGCTCCAGGAATTCGCCAGAGAGTCCACTATCTGCTGTGGTGAGTGCATGATTAAGAACTTTGAATGCTCGAGCTCGCCCAATCCTTCGCTCTTTGGCCATTAAAATCACTAGCTCAACACCTTCTGCCTCCAAAAATGCGACCTTTGCACTATAATTGCTGAGAAGGGAGCACAAGCAGTCAAATAGAGATTCCATATATTCTTCTTCCTGGTCATCTTCAGGATCGCTTTTACGATATCGGGCCAAGCACTGAAGCAAGACATCTACTCCGCTTTGTGAAATCTTGCCTTTGGAGCCTGCAGGAGGTTTAGCACCCACCAATGTACCATGCAAATCTTTTGATGATTGAAGAATTATTGATAATATCTCTGCACTGTATTGCTGATTGGAATCTACCCTGCCAGTTTCTGTTGTATCGTTTCCGGATCTTAGAGGTTTTTGTATACGACAAAGCAACCAGTCGATCAGGTTCATTCCCTTCACTGCTTTAGCCGAATAGCTGGGATCGAACGAAATAATGTTCTCGACAAGTGTTAGAATCGCATTAACACCCTCCTTGTCAGAATCCCCAATATCACCCTCAGCAGTTTCATTGAGTCTCTTTAGAGCCTCACCAAGGAAATCAAAGAATGAGTGACTAGCAAGGGAATCTAGAAAATCTTTAATGGCCTTGCGCTCCTCTTCGTCCTGTTCTTCTGAGCTCCACATATCATCAGCTGTAAGCTCACTGACTACCTGAACAACATCAAGGACAATATCCATGTTTTCGTGGTTTAAAAGGCTCACTAGTGTTTGTGTGGCATCAAGCGACAAGAATACTGGGATTGAGACTTTGACGTCCGAGCTCATGACCACAAGCTGTTGAATGGCTTCATCAAGATCGGCCTCGGACTCAACAAACTGTTCAGGATTATTCTCATACTTTAGTCTTTGTTCCGTATTCTTTGATACGCACTTTTCAAGTCTCAATAAATGCTTTTTTATAGAAATGGCATCAATTTTTTCTACCTATAATTTTATAAAGTTATTTAGGATTTGTTTTTAAATATGCATATCATCTAATAATTGAATATCTTGGTGTAAATACTAACATCTTCTGCCTCGTCAACCCAATCGAGCACTGTTTTCTGCTTGGCTGATAACCCATCATCGTAGAATCGCCCACCCTCATCGTCAATATCATCTTCGTAGCCAACAGTATTTTCATAGTAATCCTCTGAAGCATCCTCAATCTTTGTTCTCTTTGGCGAGTTGGATTCCATTTCACTTGCTGTATTTAAAACTCCATAATTCCCCTTTTTAAGCGACTCAAGGCTCGGGGCCTTAGCCTTTCTTTTTCCTTTCCCTGACCCCCCATCCACAGGCTGTAAAAGTAGTTTCATATTTTAGAAAAACGTAGTTTCAATATATCGCAGTCATTAAGTTATGCTGTATACTGATGTTTACCTTGAATAGATTGTCGATGTCCATATATTTTTAATGTGAGAAATACATGGATGGTTCAAATACATTATAAAGAAAGGGATAAGTATTGCCAAATTTAGGAGCAATATAAAATGGCAAAGGTCTAACAGCTTTATGGGATTATGCTCCAACAATGTCATGCCCCTCCCCATCATCAATCTAACAGCGTGTCTGGCCCTCTCACATGCAGACTTCAGCTTTGTCTTTGTTACGCTCCCTAGTGATACTTTATTACTGATATAATGGCCGCCCAACTTTATACAACAGATTCCGGAAGACTGTTTCATGCCGGTGCAATTGCTGTCATTAATGTGGGGTAAGTTGACAAATGAACAGCTCAATTTGCACTTCCTTGTCAATTCACATGGTATATATAACTGCTCTTTGTCAGCGTGCATGTAAACATTCAAGAGGAACTCATTTACTAGCTTTTATTAACAAACACGCATCTTCCTCTATTTTGGTTATGATAAAGACTTCCAGCCCGTGGGAAAACTCATGGCTCTCGATCTATAATACGTTATATGACGTGGCTTGGTGTTAAATCCAAGCATTTTGGTGTTGGCGAATATCGTCGTCACCTCTATGGCTCCAAAGTATCAGCAGATACATTTGATCCTGGTAATGCAGTCTTGCATCGAGAAACTACATTATTACTAAGACAGAAATATTTGGAAATTGTACGGAATATAGCTTCAATAGGAACTCTTACTCTAATATAGGCAACAGTGCTACTGAGAAGCTGAGAAGAAAGGCCAACGAGGAATGTCTTAACGATATGATTGATTTCTTGACTAAACAAGGCGGCCAAGTTGGTATTTACGATGCTTCGAACCTTGTGGCAACCGAGCGCCGTGAGCTGTATAACAAACTTTTCGAAATTGGGATACACCCACTGTTTATTGGTAAGAATGCGTGTTATTAAATGGCATTTCTAACTCTATAGGGTACACTGGTTATGACAAATTACTAAAATTATTAATCCGTGTTATAGAATACATTTGTGACAAGCAAGAAGTTGTTGAGGATAACATCCGAAAGGTCAAGGTTATATCACCAGATGTAAGCTAGCATGATATCAAGACAAACTGCTTTAGCCGATTGAAACTTGAAATCTGATATTTGTCTTTTTGTGGACAGTATGTCTCGTGGGATAAGGAGAAAGCATTCGAAGACTTCAAGGAAAAGATAAAGAGAATGGAGCCACTATATCAGACTATAGAGGATATTGACCTGCCATTTGTAAAGCTCTATAATGTCGGAGACAGAATAATCGTAAACCAAATTAATGGTTATCTACAGGTAAAGCCATTTCCAAGCCAAGGAACATTTAAATACTATCCAAAAAAGAAAACTAAAATCCATGCCTCATAATAGACCAGAATCGTTTTCTACCTTATGAACCTTCACATATCCAACAGAACCATTTACCTAGCAAGAGTAAGTAAATGGCTGATGTGCAATACTTTGATGATTAGAAATATGGATTGTCCATAGTAAATCCTGTATTGCTTTATAGAGTGGGCAATCAGTGCGCGAGGATTCGTATAAGGCTGATGCTCAGCTCTCTGAAGAAGGCATCAAGTACTCCAAGGCATTATACAAGGCAGTGACGAAAAGAATCAATGAAACCCAAGGGTCGCAAAAGACTAATGAGGCAAGCGTTGATAATGATATGATAACACAGCAAAGGATTTTGACAATGCCCATATTGTGTGCTGTCATTAAACCGAGATATGTTTTATTATAGAAGCTCCCAAGTGCGCTCAAGGTTTGGACATCAGCAAGGTTAAAGTGCAGCCAAACCACAGAATACTTCAAGCAAGATCCCAATGCAGTAGTCCGCCAGAGAATGCTCTTGAAAGGCCTTAACCCTGGTTTGTGCGAAAGTCTAGATATGGATCAAATCAAAGAGCAATTCCCTAAAGAATACGAACACTTCATAAAGAACCCATACACTCACCGATTCCCAAGAGCAGAGGTAAGTATACATGTGTTCTGGCTAATCTTCTTGTTTGAGCCATTATAGATTGAGAATGAGCGACTTAATAACGCCTCAATAAACTATGTCTTGTTTCCTTAGTCCTACCACGATGTTGCCGTAAGACTTGAAGCCGTTATTTTGGAATTGGAGCGTGAAAAGAACGATGTAATCATAATTGCACCAGAATCGGTTCTTCGCTGTATCTATGCATACTTTGCACCAAACCCAGTGCCAAAGAATGAGATTCCTAACCTCAAGTTCCCCAGAACAACCTTCATGGAGATCACACCAACTGCATATGGCTGCAAAAACACCATACTTGATATTGATGTTGATGGTATTAGCATCGAAGATTAAGAGCCATCAGGATGATCTGTTTTCAACCATTGTCATTTTCATTACAAACTAGAGCTGCTTTCCCATATGGATCGTAATTTTTGAAGGGTACCTTTCGGTGGCCAACAGTTAAAGGGGCAATTGCAGCCAAATGGGTGACTCTATAGCCCTTCAAAAATAACTATCCATATGGTTCAAGTATCACTTTTATCAATACAATCAAATATGAACATCATATAACAACCACCAACTTCACCTTTTTCATAATGCCGATAATTACTAAAGTTCAAAATGTTTCGTTTCTGGCTTTGAAGGTGTCGATTTAATTATGATAGGATCGGCTTATTGCAAGAAATAGATAAATGCTGGATATAGGGGGGCATTTTGTTTAATATAAGTAGTCAGAAGCTGTAAGCCAGAAAGTGAAAGACGGAAAAGATATGGGATAGTAGTGATAGTATAATAAACCACGACATTTGTAACAAGGGTTGCTGAGGGTATTGCGTTACCGAATTATGGAATGGGTTTGTGTATGCAGCCAGCAAAAGCGTTTTATTGCTGATTTGAAGGCAGTATAGGAACTAGTGGAGCCAAAAATACGAAGATTTGGAAAAATGATGTTAGCTCACAATTATGACAATTTAAATTTTAGAACAAGCAGACTTATCCAAATTCTTACCGAAATACTCGTGCTTCATGGCTTGTTGAGCAGTAAAGCGTTCCTTATGGTCATAGCGCAGCAAGTGGTCCAAAAAGTCTAGTGCCTCAGGAGAAACATAGCGCTTGTTCTCGATAGTGACAAACTTCTCCCATGGTTTCTTTGGAATGTAGGATGTGAATTTATCGTTGTAGTTTTCGTCTAGAGTGATATCGTACTTGTTGAGATAGTTCTCAAAGTCCTCCGTACCAAGAACCTTGACGATTTTAACCAGCTGGTCGTGGTTATCATGGCCTAAACAATTGCATATATACAAGGATAATTAGAATCATTCGACTGTATATATAAAAATAAGCATCAATGGATCTTCATGCTGCTCATAGTACAAACACGGCTCCTGTTTATGGCATGTACTTGTAAAATTCCAGCATTTGTTTACAAAACAAATGCAGTTCCGTCAAAAATTAACGAAATTAGGATTGAATGATCCATATGAACAAGAATTCATCTTTATATTAAATCTCTGGCATTTTTATAATGAAAGATACATACCATGGAAGAAGGGCTCTTTGCGGAATATCATACTGGCAAACATACACCCAAGACTCCACATGTCCAACGAATAGTCATACATCTGGAAGTCAACAAGAAGCTCGGGGCCTTTGAAGTAGCGGGAAGCAACACGGACATTGTACTCAGTACCAGGATGGTAAAATTCAGCAAGCCCCCAGTCGATAAGTCTCAATTTGCGATTCTGATGGTCAATCATTACATTATGAGGCTTCACATCACGGTGCATGATACCCTTGGAGTGGCAATAATCGAGAGCCTTGAGAAGTTCATAAATATAAAATCTCACATCATTGTCTGTGAACCGTGGATAAAGCGTCTTGAATTCCGTGTTGTTAACGTATTCTGAAATCAGAGCTGGAGTCTTGGAAACGGGATCCTTCACAATGTCATGCAGTAAGATTACATTTGGCCCACCACTAAGGTTCTGCATAATCTTGATTTCACGCTTAATCTTCTTCTTCTTGACTGGCTTCAAAACCTTTATAACGCACTTCTTGTTTGTTTCAATGTTGATTCCTTCAAAGACCTCGGAGTACTTTCCCCGACCAATCTTGCGAATGATTTCGTATTTTTCTTGGTCTCCCCAGTTGAACTTGATGTTGTCATAGTCCCAGTATTCCTGTGGCATCTTCATGTTTACATCAGCATAAACCTCGGATACGCTGATCAACTCGTCAAAGTTGACCTTTTGTCCTGCCGTAGTCTTTTCTGTCATGTTGCAAACTAAACACGCTTATTTAATATACTCAGATTTGGTGATACCTAAATACAACTATTGAATAATCCAGGCGCATTAGTTGTGGTGTTTGCTATTAGAAGAGGAATATAATATACATGCAAATTCAATAATTTGGAGAAGGCCGGTATCGCGCATTTCCCATCTGAGCAATCAATTGCCTCTGAAAAGCCATGAATTGTCGGATATTATGAAATATACTTGGCAATTTATGTTTTTGGGACACACAATGGAAATGCTTTTGACTAGTCCAAATTCCCAGCTCATGCGCATATACCCACAGTGGCTTACTCCAATATAACCTTTATTATATATACATATATATATGCTGGCAAATTTACCTTATGGAGTAGTAACGCTGGGGTCTATATCAAGGAGTATCTAACAGAAACAGAAAAAACTGGGATATATTCAACAAACACAACAAAATAATTAAAGTTTCACAGAAATTCAGACACAAAGACTAGAGGAAAAATAAAGGCTTGCAAAATCCTTTGCTGTTACTACAAGAATACAACAGCATGATGGCATTGAAAGAAAGAGTGGCTTCATCTCTATTAGAGTAATCATTTGATCTAATCAAAAGACAACCTTGAATTCGCAATGGGTTTGAAAATGAAAAATAGTAGCTTTTCAACCACCGCTATTTGGTCTAGCTATTGATGGCAATCAAAGTTAGTTTGTTTTTGAGATTATAATAATTATATGGGTGATGATTTTTGAAGGGTGAAAGTTCACTAGTAAAACTGGACATTCACTTGGTTGTGATTGAGCCTATAATCCCTGGTCACCAAAATTTACCCTTCAAAAACTATTGCCCATATAATATCATACAATTTCCTTCTGAGAACAGAAGTAGACGGTTTGTGGCTAGGAATGAGGTCTAAACACGACACTAGCAATATAGATAAATATACACAACACACATAAATACCAAGGGTCTTGTAGAGAAAAGTGGCATAATTCACGCTCCAAGTACAACGGAATATGATGTATGAGAAAGGTCACATTCGTTTATTATACAGACACATGCATCCATAATTTGGAATGCGAATAAAAAATACTTGTACACAAAGAATCTTGCATGACTTGAAAAATAGTAGTGTTAAATATGCAAAGGCCAGAGCTTTTCATTAAACTGCAGACCAGTTTAATGTGAAGGGCAAGGTTGCAACGTATATATATAATACGGGTGTGGCAGAAAGCCAAGTGTTGACCAGCAAGCGTTTCAGAGCTTCCTATGAAACTGGAAGCCTTTTTTCTAAAGCAAGGAGCCATTCGTCAAGATTGTTAACCATAGCAGAAAGCTCACTGACTAAAGACTCAACATTGTTACTAGAAAGATTCTCAAGATTTGGCTGATACAGTGTCGGGGCTGTGTCTTTGAGGTCAAGGACAGACTTGCTCTTCGGCATATCAAGCTGGATGCTCGAAGAATCGGATATCTGTCGACGTTGCCGAGACTTGGTCAATGACAAAGAAGCTGGCCTTATATCAGTGCTGATGTGGTGCGATGAAGTTGTGCTATTCGACCTAGAAGCTGCGGAAGTAGTAATAGGAATATTTGTGGCTGTCCCAGATGACTTTATTGAAAAGCTCGACAGTGATGTAACTGACGTTGGACTGTCTTTGCTTTTTCGATGCTCATAGAGTCCCGGTGGCAATGCAGATGTTCGCAAACCCAATCCATCGGGTGCCTCACTATTCCACGGCTTGGATCCTGCAGACATCAATGGGGTTTTTGCGGTTGATGATACTCCTATGGATGTAGAGCTGGTGTTGGGTTGTGAAACTTTGGCTGGATGTGATACCCCTTTGTCGCCCTCACGTAATGCTTGACTAACTGCCAATGGCGGAGGGGCTGTGTACCTTCCACCAAAATCTTTGGGAAGCGTATTCTTCATCATAGACGTTGGCATAGAAACCACCCGACCCTTGCTGTTTGTTTTGGACAGTGGTATACCGATCCCTTGTAACGAAGGTAAAGGAGGCTCTTCCAACACTATGCCATCTTCTACGTGTTTTGACTGATCAAATGGTGCAGATTTAAGACCGGGCTTATCAGTAGGAAATTCAAAACTTCCATCTTCATTAAGCCTTGGCGAGTATGATATAGATCGACGCAAACGCGCTGACTGACTTGAAGATATGCTTATTGGTAGGGGTGTTTCGCCCTTGTATCCTAGATCAGAAGTAGATGTCAATCCCAGGCTGTTCAACTTTGGCTTTGTCGACTGCGCGCGCACATCGTTACACCGCATATTATTATACACAGGTGTTGAGAATTGTCTTTTTATTTGTGACAGCTGGTGTGCTCCTAGCCCATTTGGTGCGGCTTTAACATCGTGCTTCAGCTTCATCGGAGATAATGGAACAAACATGCTGAGATGCGAGGCCCGCTGCTTGGAGGCCCACTCAATAGCATGTATATTGAAGTCACCTTGATTGCGCACGTTGTCACTGATATTCAACGACGTGCTCTGTTGCACTGGTTCGTTGGGCCTATCTGATACATTTGCCTCAGAGTCTCTCTGTCGATAATTCGCAGAAATCTGCGAACTGCGTATCTTCTTTATACCTGCTATACCGTTATCAGGCCTGATGAGCATACCAGGCTGCATATCACCACCTGCAGGGTTACCAACTCCATACGCATCTTTGCTTCCATGCAGTCGTGCTTCTAATGATCCGATATTTCCTGTGTGGGTTTGCATCGAATAGCGCTTACTACTCTTGCCCAAGTCGTTCTGACCCTTGATCAAACGCCAAGATGAAAGTTTGCTCCTTATTTTGGATGTCCCATTAGAATCTCCAACATCTGCTGTTTGTGGTCTCTGATGCGGGAAGAAAGATGTAAGCGGTGAGGATGTGATGTTTTTATTATTTAGGTTTGCTTTTGCGGTCTTTTTCGGCAAAAATCTGTGTGATTTAAGCGGATCGTTGTTTGGTAATGGGGGGAGAGACGGTATTCTATTTTTACGGATTGGCAACCCGCCATCAGAGCTCTGTTCTTCTGAGATGAACCCAAGATCTGAAGTCGAGTGGTTGCGGCTTTCTTCACCGACCGGACCAAAGGATGATTGCCATTGAGATTGTTCCTGTCCATCACCTTTCTTTAGGTTTGAGACAGGTCTAGAATTTGCTACACCCTTACCTTTATCCATGATGTGCTTTTTTATAGCGGCTGGAAATGCTTCAATTGTAACTCTTCTGCTGCCCTTGAGGTCATTCTTGATGTTTTTGGAGTATAAGTTAGCGCTACTTCCAGGCTTATCGCCGTCATCGTCTCCACTGTTGAACTCATTGTTGAAGCTTAGCACGGGACCTGGTTTGTTTGATAAGGATGTGTGCTTGTGACTGTACTTGTGTGCTGTGGACACATTGGACGATGGCGTTTTTGACTTAAAAGAGGAGTCCGATGTATATTTGTCTTTACTTCCCAGGCCATTAAAAAGCTTTCGCTTGACATTCCCTGGCATCATTAGCAGTCTTTTGCCTGTTTTTCGACTTTCAGTAGCAGATTTTGTGTTAAAGTATTTTGTCGAAATCGCGTATGACTCTTCTGTGTTGTTATCGTCCATAGCCTCAACAGCAGGTATAGCCAAAACGGGCATGCTGTCGTTGTCGATGGATGAGGTTCTTGGTGTAGAGCTTGGTGTTCGCCTTGCCCTTGATCCAAAATACGTGTTGCCATCAGGACTGTCTGCCATTAGTTCTAATGCTCTAGTTGACGAGAAAGTCCGCGAATAATTCGAAATCTTGTGTGATTTACCCCCATCAGGAGACTTTGAATCTGTTGGAACGCTAATGGGATTATTTCCAAATAGCTTGTTAACTGTAAAAGCAAGCGCCTGGTCCTTGCGGCTTTCAGTAATCATAGACTGGTCAAACCCTTCAATATACTTATTTGATTCATTGCTATTATTGCTACTCTTGTGGCTCTTTGTTCGAGACTTTGTGCTTTCTTTTCGAAACTTAGGGTAAAGATTCCCGTTCATCTCATTGTTGCCGAATAGACTCTGTACAAATGCTGGTGTCTGTTTGAACGAATCTTCATAATCATCTAACAAATCATCTGTCCCAGATTTATTCTTTTCTGATACCGAATTCGTGTCAGTAGGCACAGCCCTTTCGCCATTTTGTAAATAATCCTCAGAATCTAGGTCATTTCCCAATGATGGAACTTCCTGCATTATACTCGAAGATATAGGATTATTGTTTGATATCTCGTCTTGCCCGAGCATTGAAAATCTATCAAAGTCCCATGATTGGACCATATCGGCGGAATCTCTTGTGCCGTTTTGGGAGTTTTCACGACTCCCTTCATTGCTGCTGTCATCGGACCTGGGCGTCTGTGCCCATACTCTGTATTTGTATATCAGCTCAGTTAGATCTGCCCGGTGTTTACTTGATTTTGCTTGTCTAACAAATTTGTTGTGTTTTAAAAGCTCTCGGGCAGAGGGTCGGTTGTTTGGGTCTGGTTGCAGGCATTGGTCAACAAAATCGCGGAATTCTTTGCTGCCCTGGCTAGGTTTGAGCTGTGGCGGGCCTTTCCTAGGGATCATAAAGAGTGCAGTTTTTGGGTCATGGTCAGCAAACGGAGGGGCACCCGTAGCAATTTCGTACGCAGTAATTCCGAGTGACCATATATCCGCTTTATAATCATATTCGCGACCTTCTTGAATGACTTCAGGAGCCATCCAGTAGGGAGTTCCAACAAATGAGTAAGATTTTGCCGTCATTGATGCAAGAGCAGACTGACGTGCAACGCCAAAGTCGCAGAGCTGAACAGTTCCATCATCTTTTACCAATATGTTTGCAGCCTTTACGTCTCTGTGCATGATCCCAGATCTATGCAAATAGTCCAATGCTTGTAGAACACCCCACATGATGACCGAAATGTACTTTTCTTCGATTTTCCCGGGCTTCATCTAGTTGGGTTCAATGTTGTATACACACACAAGCTCAGCATTTATCAAAGCGATTGGTCTAGAAAATACTCTATGGAAATGTAATCTTACCAATCTTCTGACGCTGCCACCGTTGGCATAGTCCATAATAATCCATAACTGATGCTTATCTAGAAAGCTGCCGTGGTATTGTGCGATATATTGTGATTTCAGCTGAGACAGAAGCGCAATTTCGCGCTCTATGTCTTGTATGTCTTCTTCTGACTTGTCGACATTGAGTATTTTTATAGCGACCTCCTTATTGGTTAGCTTGTCACGCCTAGTCGTTTAAATTGAGACACATTGTTTTTTAATTATATGCCAATTAAAATGTTGGCGGAATGCATGAATTATGTAGCGATAAATTGACTGTACCCTCTATAAACAACGCCATATGCACCTCTTCCGGCCAGGGAGCCCTTTTCAAACCTTGCTGGGGTGAGAGGCTGATAATATGAACTAGATAATTTTTGGGACTGGTCGTCAACACTTTTCTTGCTTTGAGCCGAAGAGCCATTTGAATTGAGCATGCTATGGTGGCTACGAACAGATGAGAACACCGAATGTTTGGACTTTTTCTTTGTATCATGGATAGCCATGTCGTGTGTTCCCTAGTAGTGCTAGCAGACACAAACCCAGGTACAAATATTTACAGAAAAAAGTACAAAGTGGATATAAATAATAAAATACAAAAGAACACTTTAAAGCAATCAAGCAATTTGTGGAAACGAAAGAATGCTGTATGATCCCAACTTAATACAAAGGGTGTGTAGGCGGGTGAATTTATGTGTTAATGTGTACGTGTGTTCCATACATGCCCAATCGCAGTCTGTGTTTGACTGTAAAGCAAGGTGGACACAATGGATATCGGTGTCCACCCATAGCCGTGGTCACACACGCACACATGCACACACGCACACACAAAAGCTCATTTCATGAGCGCTCACAGAAACAGAGATTAGAACATAGCCCAAGAATATACTTTATTCCTGGTTTAGAGCATTGAACTACGTTGGTTGGGAGTGTTTAGCTAATAAGCTTGAAAATCGGTCTATCATTCAAAAGAGTTGGCCAGGCCCAAGTCCATTGAATAACTCATTGCCAAATTAGAGAATAACTCATCTTTTGATAGCCACTGTAACAGAGAGCCCAATAATTTATCACGAATATAATTGCATATGGGTAGTTATTTTTGAAGGGTGACTATTTGATAATCACCTGCGATTGCCCCTAATAACCGCTGGCCACCAAAAGACACCCTTCAAAAAACATTTACCATACTAACGGCACGCTTACCCATTGCCACATGGTTAACTTGTAGTACTCTGACAGAAATATACCAAAATAGTAGCAAGTGCTCCTTGTTTAAGGCAACCCAAAACTGGAATAATTATATTTTCTAAAAAATCATTGCTTTTTGAACAATAAAAGCCCTTCTTTTTACAAGATATTTATTGAGAAATATATGGCACATATTAGCTTGACATTTGGCAGAAACTCCTTCAAAGGTATACCAGGATAATAGCTAATAACCTGTCAGGCTCCAGCTAAAATGTATGGTTATGGGCCGATTTACAGGGAATATATGAGGGTACAAATCTGTTTCCTTTTGATGGAGAACTTGTCGTTTTTATAAAACACGAAAATCACAATAATAAATAGAAATATGGTCTAATAATGCATAGATAGTGGATAAACAGGCCTATCCATAGTAAAGGTGTAGAAATCAATTAAAAAACTTTGTCCTTTGAGAAGTGTTTGGGGTACATCTGGCATTTTGAAGATGGACAAAAACCGGAATAAAGATGTGAATTTTGCCTCTTAAGACCTATTTACATCCCATCTGGCTTTCCCTGCTTTGGAGGTCCATGCATGCAGGGTTCAAGAGATTGTGAAAGAAGTTCTCCATCTTTGGGTGATGGCTGGCGGTCTCCAAAGTTGCAGTCACCAACCTTATTGCTTCCCCAGTACTTGCAGGAATCGGTATTGGGATAGGTGATATCGCCGCCCTGGAAGGCAGCTTCAGGCTTGTCAGAAGTTTGCGAATTGCCCCCACTGACCTTGAAATCACTACATCCGTAGTACTCGCCAAAACTGGTGTCTACTTGTCCATAGTAGATACCACCACCGTACCATACCCACTGAAGGGTATATGAGCCATCGGCAAGGTTATCAGGAATTGTGAGCTTGGTGCTGCATTTTTGACTCCCAGGTCCATTAAGGTGGCCAAAAGTATTGTCATTGGGGTCATCTGGACCGCAGTTGGTTTCGTAGCAAGTGTATTTGACAACATTGTTGTTGAAGGAATCCCAGTTGTCCGAGTCGTCGAAAGATGCAATAGAAAGACGAACAAAACCACCAGGATGGTTGAGGCGCTTCCAGCTGACCTCTATTTCTTGACCACGAGTATAGGTTGTCTTTTCGTTAAACTGACTGTTAAAGGGAGAGTCAGCCTTTGGAGAATCGCAGGGGCCTTTACAGCCTGCACCAGCAGAGCAGGTGCCTTGCCACTGAACGTTTCCTCTAGATTTAGGGAAATTGAGAATTCCGTGACCGACACAGATTGTAGATAAAATACCAACTACGCTTAGATATTTGAAGAGCATTTTTAGCTTGTATATGGAAATGTCAAAAATGTGGTTTATGAAAGGAAAATACAAAGGAGACAATTTGGCAATTCCTGAGCTATTTTTTAAATAAAGGAGACTCAGCTCCTTTCCAGAGAGATTTTTCGAACCAAAGATGTTTCCAGTGTATCAAAATCACTCTCATCTTAGGAAAGGAAAACTCAACAGCATGTAAATCTCAACAAGTTTGAGGTGACCAAAATCTCACCCAGAGTGCTGTATTGATAGGTAGTGTTACATCAACACTGTGACTCTCCTTTACCAAAGGCTCAGTAGCTAGAGCCTGCCCACCTTACTCCTATCCGTTCGATTCGACTGCCACATACTCAAAGAGAGCCAGTGTTGTGCTTGCTGATGTTGCTCTTTGCTGTAGTTTTATAAACACGAAAAGTAGTCGCTTAAATTAAGAGGAAGCAAAATCAAATTCAACTGTTTAGATTTATTTATGCCTTGCTTTATTATCCACATCAAGAACTTCTCAAGAAATCATGCTTTAGGCATCTTGGCCCCATCAGAGTCGAGAGATAGGAGTCATAGTTTTCCTGATCTGGATGTTGTCCTTTCATAGACCTTGACCAGGAATCCAACACTATTTAGCTGAGTGAAATAACTAAAAGAAACACAGCAAAACATTTATCACTGCTTTCTAGTAAGCACACTGCTTCTGAATTCGATTAAACACAAGCAATTTATTAGGTAGTGGATAAAATATCACCAGCCACTGTGGAATAGGCCGCACACCTCTGCACACCAGCGTTGGCACTCAAACTGCAGAGACTCGCATATGTTGATGTCATATTTAATGTTGTTCTGGTAAGTCGCAAAACTGCTTCAAAACATGAAGATGTCTTGGCTGAAGGTTACTCCGCCTTTATTGCGTGTACTGGCTAGCTTTTGTTCAACATAAGCATGTTATTGTGGGGATGCGCACAATATTGCTTTATTTCAAAAGTTATTAGGTATAAATGGTCCCCAAAAACGATTATCAAAAATTATAAAAGTACATGTAGACAGAAAGATAGCCAATAGCTGGTATTAATTAGATCAATATCACTAATAGTGCGAAAATCAGTAGAAATAATCATATGGGTCGTTATTCTTTAAGTGCTAACTTTTACTAGTATAACAGTTTCATTATGCATATTGGCCTGCCTATATATAGTCATTTATTGATGTATTATCATGTAAAGTCTGCATTTAGCCCTTCAAAAATTATAATCCATATTTGTCACGATTAGTTTTTATAAGATTTCAAAACTATTTTTCAAAATTATGGTATATTTTGTTAGGAGTCGCTCACAGCCATTTTGTGACTGATCAGTATTGAAATTCGACCATACAGCAAAGCCGAGCGAGATTTATTGTTATAACCTTTGAGAAGACACTTTCATAAAACGCGGAACAATGCCTCCAAATACTAGTAGGAACAATTGTATATTTTATACAAAGGCCTCACATGCCAAGAACTAAAGTAAGATCATAGCAGTAATGAGTGGGATTCGCAACTCCCAACACATTACCAAAGTGGCTTTTATAAGCAGGAGCAAGTGAAAAGTGTTTTTGCCTATTAATGATGTGTGCAATTCGCTGACAAGAAATCATTCAAACACATGTATTGGCTCAAGTGTGATAGCATTCATAACTTCCTGTGTTTATTGTGGTTGATTCAGTGTGAAATTTAAGATACAGTGATTCACAAAAAAATAAAGCCTATTCAAAATGCATGTACTGCACCAGCAACGATAGCTGTGAGCTTTTCAGTATTTTTAGCAAAATTATCCGAAACAGCCAAAGCATTGGAAAGAAGACTTTTTGTGTGACTACAAAGCCAAAATCAGAAGGCAAGCTTTGAAAAAATGCTTGAAAACGGATAGCATAATCAACTTAAAGACCATTGGACTGGCAAGGAAATATGCAATCTGCCATCGGTAGCAAATTAGCTGGCTTGTTTGTTTCTGTTCTCCAAGTAAAGAGGCGTTCGCTCAGACAAAACAGCCATTGAAGTCCCCTACTTTTTTGCTTTGATTTGCCAGGATGTGGTGGTGATTACTGCCATCAGTGTGAACGAGTAAATATATGTAGAAGTCTTGTGCTGTCACTTGCAGCCTGCAACTTGTTTCTCTATTTTGGTTTAAAGATTTCAAACTAATTTATATTTATATATTTGTCGATTGGAATTCAGCATATGTTTTGACACAATAGCACACAAATAGCCTTCATATTGTGAGCAAACGATACCAAAGAACTATATTTATAAATACATATATACGTGTATATATATATGCCTCCACCATTGCTTGAAGGATCAAGCATTTTACCCAATTACTACCAAAATGTACACCAGACCCTTCTTGACCCAGAGAGCCCCCTTTTTGGGCAAAAGTTGTTTCTGCGTGACAACACCGGTTTCTTTAATAACTTTTCTGACTTTCTGAACCCCTCAAATGTCCCTGGAACTGGTCCGTTCTCCATCGCAAATAAGGTTGAGGTTTTAACGCAGCTTGTTTCCGCCTTTGTCCTTGGCGGTGCTTCATTCATGATATTTTGCCTGATGCGATGGCGGTGGCCATTTGTATACTCAGCCCGCATACGTCTAAAGAGGTGAGCCTAAGTGTGAAATGTTAAAACCAATGCCTATGGCGTCATTGGGTGGCGCACAGAAGCGATTATCAGTGTGGATCGAAGCCATGCCGTACGCACCTGAATGTACTAATATAATGTGTTTTTCTATCATAGAACCAAGCCGATGAAGCTTCCACATACGGTACTCGGTTGGATTTGGCCCGTTATCAAGACCCCAGAATCGTATATCCTTCATACGCTTGGCCTGGATGCTATAATTTTTCTGAGATTTTATCGAACATGTTTGTACGCTTTTGCCGCTATGTCTGTGTATGGACTTGCTGTCATGATCCCTGTCAACTGGGCTTGGGAGAGAGACAGCCATGTCAAGTACAGCATATTTTACTTGAACATCACAGCGCAAGAGATATCATCAAAATATATTGTTGCCCATATAATTGCTGCCTATGTAAATTCGATCATTGCTTTCTTTTTCCTCAACCGTCTTTCTTTTCAATTCCTTTCCCTGCGGTGGCACTTTCTCATCAAAGCCAGGAGATCGATCGTGGCTCGCACTGTCATGTTTGACAATTTACCATCGGAAATACGTGGCAGCAAACGCCTGACCCGATTCGCAACAGGATTAAACATCGGCCAAGTCGAGAGGGTTCGTGTCATCCATAAAGATGACGAGTCTCTTTTACCAAAAGCGCTAGAAAAAAGATCAAGTGCCCTAAAGAAATTGGAAGCAGCATATTGCCACATTCTTGGAAATCCATGCACTGCACCAGACTACAATCCCGAATTGCTGTACAAAACTGTTATGAAGAAAGGCCCAGAAGCCCGGGCCCGTGAAGCCGAATTGCTAAAGAAATGGGCACGCACACACAAGTCTTACTTTGGTTCAAAGGTCATTAATAGACCAACAATGTCCAAGGGATTCAAGAAAATACGCTCCCTAGATTCAGATTCTGAAAACTCCACTCCACCTAAAAAATCAAAAAACTGCTTTAAAAAGATTGATGCTATAGACTATTGGAGGCGCGAGTTCTGGTACTGGGACTCCCAGGTAAAGGAATTGCGTGAAAAGGGCTCGAGGAAGGCTGGACCTATTGGATTCGTGACATTCAGATCTGCAGAACATGCCCATACTGTTGTCCAGTCACAGGCAAACTCAAATATCAATGTCAATGTCAAACTCAGTGTCGAACCTCGAGCCATATACTGGCCAAATATTACACTTAGCCCTGAGCGTGTATATTTCCGATGGGTACTCAGCTGGATAATTACTGCTGTCTTGATGATTTTCTGGATCGTACCAGTAACGCTGATTTCTGCCCTGTTCAATTTCAGATTTTGGGAGACGAAAAACCCAAGCCTTCGAAAGTTTGCGGAAAGCCATACCATTATTCGAGGATTTTTGACCTATACTATGCCCGGGGTTGTGCTCATCTTGTTTTTGAACCTGCTTCCTTGGATGCTCAAATGGCTCGCAATATTTGGTGGCTGCCGCACACGACAATCTGTGGATTATACTGTTCTTACCCGCCACTTTGCGTTCCTTATCATCAACGTGATCTTGCTTTTTACTGTTTCCGGAACTGTTATAAACAAAATATTCGATATATTGCAGTCACCAACAACCATTACACAGGATCTTGCCAACACACTGCCATCTGTCTCTACGTGGTTTGTAGGCTATTGTCTTTTGCTGGGCATCGGTTGCCAGCCATTCAAGCTCATTCTTCTGCGTCCAGCAATATGGCATGCTTTCAAGGCGTGGTTTTGCAAAACACCAAGAGACTATGCCAATATAGTTGCGCCAATGTATCTCGACTGGGGAAATCTCTATCCATACCCGATGCTTGTTTTCTGGATTGGAATGATATATTCAGCATTCTCTCCCATCATCCTCCCTATTGTCACGGCATACTATGGTCTTGGGTTCTTTGTTTTGAAATACCAAATGCTCTACGTCTTCTTTAGAGATTTCGAGTCAGCTGGAATCATCTGGCCTCGCCTTCTACTGCGCCTTGTACTGGGAATACTTGTCTATCAAGTGATCATGTTTGTATATCTCATTGAAACTAAGATGCCCTACCTTTCCGCAACTCTGGCTCCTTTAGTGATTTACACCATGGGATATCTATGGTACAGAGTGAGAAAGATTCGAAAGATGGGAGAATTTGTTCCACGTCATCTTTATCAGGAAGCCAATGAGTCAGACGTAAAGGAATTTGAGAAAAAGAAAGGGAGAAAGCCTTTCTCATCTAATGTACCAGATAGTCCCGTCTATTCTCCCAAATTATATAGAAAAGAAAGCCTTCCATTAAAAAAAAGTAGCAACTTGGGCACAAATGTCAGCCAGCTTCGCCAACGTCATAAAGCTTCATTAGGGCAGCCTCGTAGTGGATATCAGAGATTGGGAACTTCTCCGCTTAGTGACTATAAAATGGAAAACGCCAACGGCTCAACTTCTAGTGGCTCTGAAGAGTCGAGTTCGGATGTAGAAGAATCCCAGGTCTTTGATACATCGGAGGCCAACGAAATGCTAACAACAGCGCCAGCCTCATGGCTAAATCCAATGGTGCGTCTACCACAAATCCCTGGAATAACAGGAAAATGGCTTACAAATACCAACTTTGGTGTTTCTAACATAAAACGTGCCTTTGTTGCCAAAAGCCCAAGCATATCTGTATCCCCGCCACCTCACAGCTCGGATAGACAAAGTTACTACCAATCCCCAGAAATGTACCCACCCGTCATCTTCCAACAGAGCTGGGTTGGTTCAGAGCCGGCTCTAAACTCAGCAGGATCGGTTCCAAGAGCGGTTCCCATTAGAAGGACACCATCTGAGCAAACACCTCAGATGGAATTAGTGGCATATAGTCCAAAGAGAGTTTTATCACTTCCACCAGCCATCCCAGCTTCTGTCAGTACTCCAAACGTTGCATCCCAACCAGTATTTTCATCACCAACTCTGCTTACCACGCCACCAACGCCACCTTTGGAACCAAAGCAAAGCACTGAAAAGAAACCTAACGTCAAGTTTGAAGAAAGTCAGTCACAGTATCCACCAAAACTTGTTGCCAGACCCAGCAAACACAGGCGATCCCCTACGCCATCACACCTGCTTATAAAAGACAAACACAATATTAGTATTGGGAAGCCACATGTATCGTCAATTGCTAACAGAGTGCTTTCAACTCACAAAAATGCTGTGAAAGCACAACGAAGGGCCTCAAAGATCATCAGAAAGGGTGTCACCCAAATGTTGCAAGGTGGTGTCCAGGATCCATCTCAACCCTTTTTCAAACAGAAAAATAACGATGGGTACAGCAGTGTTGATGAAAATTTTGTTTTTGTTGGTTCAAGTAAGTCTGAGAGACTTGTACCAAAACCCTCATTCCTTGGTGCTGGGAGTATTAACTCCCAATCATCAATGTCGACCAACCAGGATACAAGATCTCTTGGTAAAAAACCCGATACTCTGAGATCGTTGATTCACGAAATGTCTGTTGAGGACCAGAAGCAAAGTATATCTCCTGACGAGTATTTGATTCCAAAATGGCCGAAATCCCCATTCCAGCAAAAGCAGCCGTCCTCACCTCTCTCTAAGGGGTTTAGGAAGACCCAGGTTTCCGATTCTGAAAATTCGATTTTCACAAGCCTTGGGAGTATTGTTCATCGCGAAGAATCTTTAAACTCCTTGGACCAGTCATCTATTAATTCTAATTCACCACAAACACCTTTGAACCCCGTGGTCAACACTACCAAGTTTTCGCCCCCAAGGCCTCCCATGCTAAAGGATAGATTACACTTACGAAAATCGTCTTTCGCATCACCACTCCCCCGATTCGTGCATAATGCTAGGAATAGCTTTGCCCTTTCTTATAAAGCAAAGCTAAAGGAGCTTGCAAACTACCAGCGCTATGCTTCTGAAGGACAACACACGGTTGCACCAGACAAATTCAGTGACTATTCTCAATCGCCAATGCACAAAGTCGATGGCGTATTAGACCACAGTTTGTGTGACTATATCAACCCGGCTATGGTTGGAGAGCTGCCTACTCTATGGCTTCCAGCCAAGCTATCACCTCAAGACCTTGAAACTATCAAAGAAACTCCCAAAAAGTAACGTCTGCAATAATTATTCACATACCCTCTCTATCCACTTCGATTACAATAAATGAAAACCTGATTCATCCTCACTCGCTTCCGTTCGCATATTTCCCTACTCTAAAACTATTAAAAGCCCAATCACAGCCATTGCTTTGATGGCACAACAAAATATCCAACCCCCCCCCTTTCATTCTCTTTTCTGTTAGTAATTTCGTTCCTTTGCACAATTAATATTTAAAAGCCTGTTACTCCCCCTTTTTTCCGAAATTAAATGTAATACCACAATATTAAATGCTTTATCTAGAGCTCAATGCAAGTTGAGCATAAGATTGAATTATACAAATGGTCAAGTGTAGAGTAGACAATAGTAGTAGTAGTAGTAGCATTATAAAACTATAGAACATTTACTTAAACCAGAAATTTAAATGTTAACGAAATAAATGAAACAAACAAAAAAGAGAGAAAATGATATAGAAGCAATGCTTTAAGAGTGAGTACTGGATGGGGAAGCCTGTTTAATCTTTTCAGGTCGACTATTGTCCTGGTCTTCTTCTATGGAGTCGTCACCAGCTCCTGCTGCTTGATTGGATTTGTTGTTTTTTTCTTTTTCATCATCCACCTCTTCGTCCTCAGGAACATCTTTGTCTTCACATAACGAGTTCGTTGACATTGAGTCTGTGGGAGACAACATGATGGGCTCTAAAGCAAGCTTCCGGCGGGCTTCCTCGCTTCGGCCAAGCAAATCGCGGATAATAGGATATTTGTCAACCCAGCTATTTGGGGTTGTGCGTAGAGGACGCAGTCCAATGTAGATTAGAATCAGGCCATAAAAGGCAAGAAGAATCATGACAATAGCCCTGATCGCTGCAGAGCTCCCGCTTACTTGAGATACAAGCGTGTATACATTGATGGCGTAAATCCCCAGCACTAGGATGAAGTAGCCTAGGATCGCAGCCCATGAGCTTGAGAACTGGATAACCACAGACTTGCAAGACATGAGTTTGAATAGCGGGATCATTGTGAACGGGAGCTGTACACTCTGTATAACATTGATGATCTCACCAAGAAGATCAATGTGCTGGCCAGCAACCAAGGCAACAATCATCGCTGGAATAAGAGATATGCATCGGGTAATGACAACGCGCTGCCATGGTTTAACAGGTATTTTCCAGAATCCCTCCGTTACATATTGCCCAGCTATTGTGCCGGCCATAGTCGAGCTTTGGCCAGATGCAAGAAGGCCGATTGCAAAGACATAACGACCCGTCTTTCCGAGAACTCTTTGCAAAGCCACACCGCCATCCCGAAGACTAGGGCTATAGTCGTGTCCGGCAAGATCAAGTTGCAAGAAGGTTTGGACGAACGTAACAATGACGGCAAGGTTAATAAGAAAGGAAAAGAATATAGCGATTCCTGTCTCGAAAAGGTAGTAAAAATTGGCCTGCTTTATTGCCGGGATTTTGAAGGCCCGCCGCCTGTCAAGCTTGCGCGATCCAACTAGAGCTGAGTGTAGGTACAGGTTGTGGGGCATAAGGATCGCCCCAATCATTCCAACAGCCTCCAGGGCGGTATTTGCAGGGATTAGTGGGATGAATATGCCCTTGACCACATCGACTGCATCGGGCTTCACCATTATCATTTCGACCCAGAAGGCCACCGCCATGACGGCTATGATGGTGCCAAATGTGAATTCTGTAATACGCGCGCCAAATCTTTGGATAAACAGAAAGACGAAGCTGTCTACTATAGTGATAAGTACGCCAGCCCATAGCGGAAGCTTTGGTATGAACAGCTGCAAGGCAATAGATGTTCCAATGACCTCTTGAACATCGGCGCCAATAATTGCGATCTCAGCCATTAGCCAAAAGAAAGTCGACATAAGCAGCGGGTATTGCTGTTTGATGTGCTGAGCCAGGTGCCGGTTTGTTATCACTCCGAGCCTGGAGGAGATCGTCTGGACAAAGAAGCCGATGACATGGGCAACAAGCAGCAGCCATAACAGCTTGTATCCCGCTGCCGCTGCCACTTGGATATCGCCTTCAAGATTACCAGGATCCATCAGGGCAATAGACACCATGAAGCCTGGCCCCATGAACTGAAACAAGGTGCGGAAAGAGAACCTCCGCTGGTCGGCTTCTTCATTATATTCGACAAAGAACGAGTATTTCATTGTAGGGTCGTCGCTGGTGCTATAACCGTTGGTGGTACTTTTGCAACAAGAACGGGGCGTATTGAAGCCTTTTATAGCTCCTGTGGGTGAAAAGTGGACTATTCTTTTGTGTTTGAGAGAAGCAGAGCTGGAAGGTGTATGGGAATCACCAGGGCCCTCTTCGGCCTTTGTCGAGGCTGTAGAACAGCAAGTAACTTTTTGCTTGGTACTTGCAGTGGCAACAGTGCTGCACCTACCACAATACGCACCTTGCTTTTCTATTATGTCTACACCACTGGAGGACCCGGCGTGCTGTGTACCGGAAGCTTTGTTAAAATGTGCTGATCGCTGATGACTTAATCCTGTAAACGAAGATGACGAGGATGACAATGGCCGTGGTAGTGGAGAAGATCTCCGTGTGTTTAAAGAAGGCAACGATGGTAATGATGCTCTTGAAGCGGTGTCGCGGAGCTTGGATTTATGCTTTCTATTCCAAAAACCCATTTCTACTGCTATATCCTGTATACAGGCCCACAGGCTGCTTGTTATCAATAGCGCAACCTGACTGTGGTTAATTGAATAGTCGTCGTCAGTGGATCAATTTGTTTTATGAGTTTGTGTTGATCAAAAGATGTGCCGTATGCACCAGCACGGGAGTTTCCAGGTTTATAAGGCCTGCAGGAACTTGCTGCCAGCAAATGGCCCAGGAGTATTATGGCGTGGGCTGGATATCTGATCCTGGTATCGCTGCAAGTGTGCTGTGCGATTCCTTGCAGAGTGGTGCGATGGTGTGTCTTGGGCGTCCACTCCTTGCCTACCCCAGTCCTGCTGTCTACGAGCAGTGTTGTTCTACGGCCTTGTAAATTAGCCAGGGAAACACGAAGTCTGCCGTAAACTAGATAGTGTTCTGTAAGGCGAAATCCCCAGCCATGTATATAATATAAACAAGAATACCAAGAGAATAAAGACGTGCTAAGGAATGTTGTATCACCATAAATTAAAATGCAAGGTTGTGGAAGGAATGGGTATGGATCCATTCATGATCTGCGCATCTTACAACCATCACCATCACCAGCTTGGTGCAGACTACTTGTAATTTTCCCAACACTTTATGGATTTACAAAATGACTATCCCCGAGCCCTCATCAACGCCAACTGGATGGGAACAATATTCCCGCTATTGAGGGCACCATACATTCTAAAACCAAAAGCCCAGTGTGTTACAGCCACCTGGTGCAGAAGAAAGTTTCATACCACATGTCAGCGCCACCTTTTCATTGCAGGCGATATGCTTTTAAAACGAAATATACAGCCGAGCCCTAATCTTCAAAGCAATCGCATTGTATTATACCACAAGCAGCCATAATAGAGATATTACACCAAAAGGCCCGTGTGTATTGGTAAATTGAACATGGCGTAAAAGGAAATATAATCAGTACCAGAGTGTACTTCCAAACAGGCTAATGGGAAATGATCAGCACACACAAACACATATATATAAGCCAAGTTAGAACTTGAAGACGTTCTTTTCGGTATAACCGAGGTCCTTGAGGATGCCTGAGAGGGTACCCTGGGTGTAGTCTGGAGCCTTTGATCCACTGACCAAGTCCATCATGCCAGGAGGCCCACACACACCAACAAGAACGTTGTCTCCATTGGCCGAATCGGGCATGTATTTCTTTACTATATCAGATGTAACGAATCCGACGTCTCCCTTCCAGTCCTTGGACTTGGCCTTGTCAACAATGTAGTGGACCTTGAATCTTTCAGGGTTCTTTGCTGCCAAGGCGTCGAGCTCGCCCTGAAGAATGATGTCATTTTCAGTACGGTTGGCGAAGAGAAGTGTGACCTTGGTCTTGTCTTCGGGGTTCTTAAGAATAGCGCGGATAATCTGGAGCATGGGAGTTATGCCAGATCCGCCGCAAATAAGGCCAATCTCCTTCTTGAGGTTGGGAGAGTAGGGAAGCTTTCCGATAGGTCCCTTGATGTCAAGAGTATCGCCAGGCTTCAATGAGTGGATGTAGCTGGACATGACTCCATCTATAGAAAAAGAATAGTAGTCATTTATGTGCAATTGGGTATGTTGTTTATAAATCTCTCATCCATGATGGTCACTTTATCTATATTGATTTGTGACTTACTGTTGTATTTCTTGATGATAAGGTCAAAGTATCCGGCGGTGTCTTCCTCAGAGGTTGGCGTGTATGGCCTAATAACCGCCTTGCCGCCCTCCTTCTGTGGGGGTGCCTTTGTAAGCAAGCATGAAGTCACTGTCATGCCCAGCTTCTGATCGGCATCAAGCTCAAACCTGAAAAGCGAGGTATCTCCAGTGATGGGCTGGACCTCCTTGAGCTTGAAGCTGGTGAACTTTGAAGGGTCGAGTGCTGTGCGGAGCTCTCTACCAGCCTTGGATCCAGAAGCGCCTTTTTCACCAATGCTGACTTCACCGCCAGCCTTTGTGGTGTAGTACCAGTAGCCTACAAATAGCCAAGAAAGATTCGCCAAAGCATTCAAGATTAGTTGTGATCTTGTGAATTCAGAAAATATATACTCCTGTGCTAATGCCAATGCACCAGAGAATCATGTGTAGGTAAATGGTTTATTTATTGACTGCGATTACCTCCACCTAGAACTGCTGCTGTGGCGAGTGCAGCAAAAAGGGTGCTGTTGCTACCTTTTCCCGGAGCTGGAGCTTGGCTCGAAAAGCTGCGCGCTAGCTATATGATTTGATCATATACTTGTAAGCCTCAAGACCATAAGATTGGCTTCAAACAGCAATATACAAAAGCGCTGGCTACGTATATCCATACCTTGGTAAGAGATCCTGTGCGCAAAGTGTTGAACATGGTCGTGAAAATTGTGTATTAGTAAAGAGAAAACACTTGAAGAGCTTAATACTCAAGCTACGACTTTTGTTGTCTTTTTATCAGATTGTTATGATGTCACCACATTAATCTACAATGCATCAGTGGCGGCTCAGGTGCGATGGTTTTTATTGATACCCAAACACCATTAGTCAGACTATGGCTAAATGTTTTCTTTTTAATGATATAATGGTCAAGCGCTAAATAGCAACATGGCAATGTACTACTCCAAGTCCAGAACTGCACTCCTCATTATAACAATAGAAATGCATGTACCCTACATGTCTGTCTTTGCAAAAAATGCCCACCGTGCCAATGTCCCGGCAAAAGCTTCTAGGCTTCCTTTAAGACCAGTTCGCATGATAACAGACCTCGCACATTATCAAATGTAAAATGTTGGTGCATTGATTTTTTGGGATCATACCACTCCCAATAATAACGCTTGTCAAGGACAAAGCTTGAGCTTATGGATCATAATTTTTGAAGGGTGACTTTTGGTGGCCACCGATTATACGGGCATCCACAGCTAAATGTGAGATCACCATCTGTTAGTAAATGGGCACCCTTCAAAAATAATAACTCATATATAGAAGGTCATGAATGATAGGGAAAAGTAGTGCATAAGCTGTAGTGCGTGAGCAGCATCACTCAGATATCAATCGATATTCAAAACAGTGGTCCAAAAGCTAACACTACTATTTTATACAAGCATAGCTCATTTGTAATGACTCTATTCTGAATGCTTGCCCCTCTGTATTTTAGCATTGGCATATATTAGCATTAAGAATGATACTATGAGCAGTCTACAAAAATTGAGCCAAAAAGTCACTTTAATAATCAGGCCACTAACATGCCTGGCATGTGCTCTTTTGATGCAGTTGCCTGGCAGTTCAGTAAAACTTGCTGTTGGCTTATAAGAATTATTCATAAATTGATCCAAGATAGATAAAATCATTTATAAATTTACCCATAATTAGTATTGAGTCTATACTTTTTAACTCTTTTATCTAATTTTTGTACTAGTGGTCTTTTATTATCTTTTCAATATCTATTTTTCTGGCTATAGGGATCGATCTACATATTACATAACCTCATACTTCTAAACAACACGACAAACATACTACAAGGAAATGGCAACAAATAGAGTATTTTCTGCCAAACTTCTCAAGCAAATACAGTCTGCACATTTAGCAGAAGAGTTCACTGCTCAATTCAAAAATGGATTCTGGCGTTCACCCAAATTTAGCCTCAGACGTCAAGCTGACATGAGAAAAGCATGCCTACTAAACTCAATAGACCCAGCCTCCATCGGCTTGTCAGAGAAAACAGTAAGCTTGAAGAAAACCAAGAAAATGAACAAGCCTAAAGGACACAAACATCAACGCAATTATATGGCAAGGTATGTAATCACATTTGACAAGTTATGTTCTAAAAATTATTAGAGAGAAAAAGAACATAATTAAACCCCCTTTTTCAATTTGTTTATTTTTTTTTGTTATACAGGCAAGAAGAAATCAACCAAGCTCTACAAGACATGCCCACCAAGATCCAGACATGGAAGGACGTAAGTAAAAAGGCGATTGTTATTTATTATATTCAAAATATCGGCGCATTTGTTAAAACATTTTATTTGATTGTCTATAGGATCTTGCCAAAGAAAAGGCAAAACTCAAGCCATCTTTGCCATTTTAATAAAGAACAAGTTACTAGAGTTATATATAAAACAGCCGACCTCAATTTAAAATATATATTCAATACCATACTCAAATCGATAATTCTTTGAATTTATTTATAAAAATAAGGGTAGCTGTATTGTTTGTTATTAAATGACTACATTGGATACCTTATATGGATCATAATTATTGAAGGGTGAATGATTATAGGGACAATCACAGCCAAATGAATGTACAGTTTTACTAGTAAACTTTCACCCTTTAAAGATTATTACTCATATTGTTTTCTAGAAAGTTACATGAATATTTCTTTGCTAAAGCTAAGAACAAAGTAAGTCTGGTCCCAAATGTAATGACATTTGCGGTTGTATGGGATGTTTTGTTGTTTGCCTTTTTGAAACTTGGGGCACCCTATACCCACGTTGAGATGAAATACCTATCCACCCCTTTTTGATTCAGTCGTTGATTAGGCGTGTTGATATTATTACTACCTTTTTATCCATGTCTTGATATTAAAAAGTAGCGCTGAAACCTATGGAATTGGAATTAAATGAAACACCAACTGCCAAGAGAGAATTAGTGGTTGATTTTCGACTTGTATAAATTGTTTTTCGGTATGATGAAACAAGAAAGCACATAAAACTGGAGTCAGACTGTACCTGCAAAAATTTGGGCCTTGTTATATATATACATATATAATTGTATCCATTCAGATTCCATCTCGATAGCGCTTGATTGAGCTTTATATTCTCATCATTTTAATCTTTTATAATGAATTGGAGTGTTATAAAGCATATAATATTGGTACATCCAAGTAGGAACGGTGGCCAACGGGCACAATTATCAATGAGAAACACCCGAATTGTATCCCACATCCATATCATATTCGGAATTCTTGTATTTTGCGTGTATTTTGTGAATGCAATACCATTCAACATCAGGCAAGACATTGTGGAAACTAGGCATGGGTTGAAAACGCACATATATTCAACATTGATTTATAATGGTCGAGAGGCTGCGATAAGCGCGGCCCCAAATGGTCTTGTTAGTGACATAGATGGTCTAAATGTAAGTAAACACTGGGTCGGCAAACAGCCAGTGTATTACACCCAACAGATGCACGCATTACGCAACTGTCTGTGGAAGCAACTAAAGGCACATTTATTAACTTTTACAGGGATTACTATACTCCATGTCGGATCCTCAAGGATGCAGGGCAGACATTAGAAACCACCCACATTTCAGCCAAGGCCGCCCAAACCTGGCACTGATTTCGGTTGGTAAATGTGACATCGGAACATATATAGAACAGGCCAGGCTTGATGGGGCTGTGGGTGCTTTGATATATAGAAGGAACATGGGTGTGACACATCTGAAGAAGATAATAATGAAAAAGAAGATAATAAGGTATAATAACGTCCCGCTCACACTGATAGATGATGGCATTGGTATATCATTACAAGCAAAACTTGATCAAGTAAACAGACACAATGTTGCCAGCTCAAGACACAAACCAAAGAGTATTTTGGTTACAGTATTCCCACGGGATGAGGGTGGGCTCAACACTTGGGAAATCATGCTCGTTGTTTTGGTGATATTCCTGACACTATGTTTAGCATTCTCAAGTAAGTAGTATTCTTGAAGACATCGGTGTCAAGCATATAAAAAACATTAGAAGTGCATTTACACTCTATTTCATGGCTTTGGTTAACCCGTATCTCGTTATACTCATAACCACTATGGCTTGACTCACACGAATAGTGGGAATCAATTTTCTTTATTTTCGTAAATCCCGCCGTAGAGAACTTGAAGAGCATGTGGGTCAACAATTCGCAACCTTACCAATTTCAGGCCTAAAGCACATGCCGATTGAAAAGATAACTGGCGACGATCTAAAACCTAACACGGGAGTGGGCGACGTGCAACCACCTCCAAGAAAAGATTCGTTAAACAAAAAGAACCCCACCTACAAACTATCAATGGAATTAGAAGATGAATTACATATTGAGCCACTTTCTTTTGGTGTAAATACAAAAGAGTCTGTCAAAGATCCCAGAGATTCGCAAATACATACTGAGTGTATTTATGCAGAGCACCATTCAAACAAGACATGCTCAATATGCATTGATGATTTCAAGATCGGTGCATTTGCAAGAAAACTTCCCTGTGGCCACCACTTCCATATTGAGTGCGTCGACCCGTGGCTTATGCTAAAGTCCAGTCTATGCCCGCTTTGCAAATATGATACCAGAAATGCACTCAGCGACGATGAGAAGGCTCGATATTGCCCCGAACTTCTTTTGCCAAACATTTCTAATGTAAATGTCTTGGTTGGCCATGATGCTTTTAGGAGGCATCAGACATCTCAACCATTAACCCAATAATGAAATAGGCTTGCGTAATTTACTACACATATTTTTTATCAAGATGGTCCCTGTTAAATGCGTTGGTGGGCCATAAATCATCGGCTGCTATAGTAAAGCCCTGAACCCTGCCATCTCCATTTGGTTATTAACGAAAACTTACCAGTACACTGATACCTTTAATACAAAAATCATAATAACAGAATTCCCAAATCATTTAATATTTTTAGCCATAAGCAAGCAGAAAAACATCCATAAAAGTGGTTTTTAGAAGCTAATTGCATTGAAGGCAGGAGCACTGAAACGTTTAATATGGTCATTTTGATAATATTGCTTGGTTCCTGTGATAGGATGCAAGCACACATTTCCTCTAGCCCTTTTGCTTAAGCTGAGCGAGTTTTTAATTCTTGCCTACATTGCAACTCACGTGCGCCAAAGCTCGACCAAAGAGATCGAGGGGATGATAAATCGGAGTCTGTTCTGTGACTCCTAAGATCTGACCAATAGCCTTTCACTAGCAAGCATGGGCAAAGCATCTAGGCGTCGCGTGTTTGAGTCTCGGGTTCATACACAGGCAGCTTGGCACAACATAAGCAACTCCAGGAAAGCGTGGTGTGCACCACCATGAACCGATACCATGATGCTAAAAGGAAGCTGCTCTCAGCTATTCACCAGAGGTGCATTGTCTAGACCTGCCCAGCCCCAGGAGAATCTCGATGGTCGCTTTTGATTACTTGTCTTTTGGTTTTTTGTTATTGCCTATTCTAGGCTGAAATGCATTTGATACCATTGAGTAGGATAAACCATCGAGATTTCGAGCTCATCTTGAGCACCCTGAAATTCCAAAAACTTTCTTTCGGGCGCCTAGATAACCCCTTTTTATCACAAGTTATACTTTTATCTGTTTAAATGTACGTTCCTACAAAAGGGCAAATTGCTCAGCCTACTTTAATTGCGCCTGAGCCTTATGTGCCAACAAAGAAGGACCTCGATAGCTCCTCTTTTGGAAACGGCGATGTCAAGGTATTTGTCTTGTTGGCTGTTGTGGCCTCGCTCTTTGTCGCAGCAGGTAAGTTGTGATATATCTTAGGGCTTATAGTGTATCATCAAAAATAGCCAGCCACGCAAAATTTAACATAATGCAAAACACTAAACGAATTTTCTAACTTGAAATACATCAACGCACCTGGTTCAAACCGACGTTCCAAAGCTGTCAGTAAGTACGGGTGTATATATAAGACAAATGTCTAGCCATATGTATTGGATAGCTATCTTCACAAAATGTTGTAATGATTCTTCCTTTCTTTATGCACATAGTAACTATTCGCATTGCTGGGATGAGGAGACAGCGGGCTCATGGGCTAACGATCCCCCAATCTGCCAACAATCGGCAAAACGTCATGTCTAGGCTTGAGCTTGACAGGCTCCCCGTATACCAGGTTATGCCGCACCCATTGAAGAGAGGCAGGTATTACTTGGCAAACATTACAACCATAAAAATACCAAGAAGCGAGAACGATAGCTACTCAGATTCACAGTCCATAGAGAAGCCAGGGACTTCTCATATTAACCTGTACACCCCACCATTCAGTGGCATACAATCCCTCACACCTCCTACTATTGGAACGCCGCTGAGCAAAAGCATGTCGCTGCCTAGAAGGGCACCGTCTCTTTCTGCCGCCGACTACATCTACACAGCAGCCAAGCCAAAGAAGCTCAGGCGATCGACCACCCGTCCGCTTTCCTACACACCAAATAGAAATTCTAGGATATGGAGCTCATTTCGTGAGGTCAACAGGCTCATCAGCCCAACGCCTGCCGTCATCAAGGACAGCAAAGGCATCCCGATAAGCCAGAAGTCAAGCTCACTGGGAACAATGATAAATGTCGTTGCTACTGAAATCAGGTCAACGACAGATGATATCACTGCCATCACCGATGATGTCAGAATATCTAGAAGCCATACACTGAACTCCGAGGGAGAATCCATTGGCCCTTGTCCAATCTGTCTTGAAGACTATTCAGCAGGAGAATATATCAGAAAGCTGCCCTGTGGCCATGACTATCACATACTATGCATAGATACGTGGCTGATCTCCAAGTCTCCTACCTGTCCATATTGCAAATATGATGCTAGAAACTTGTACCCACAGACAAGCCCGAGTGACCAAGGAAAGTCCACAACGGCTGTCACAGTCGACAATACACCACCAATTACGCCATCGCCAGAAAACACTACTTCTATTCTATCTCCGCAGGACACTCATAGTTCAGAGACTAACCAAGAGTCAAGCACAAGCGTGAGTACTGGGGGATCACAAACATTAGCTTCTACAGGACGCCAACGAGCAAGTCGGGATGTCAGGATCCGTGCTTCAGACTGGTATGAGAGAACCCACAACTGGATGAGTAGAACCCTGGATCGATTAGGCCAGCAACAAACCTTTAGAGTTTAGAGTGTAGCTATGACTACACCAGAATATTAAAGCGTACCATTTCAACTTTTTATTAGCGTATCTGGCTAGCCACAGTCCTCACAAGTACTACTACTACCTTTTTTGCTTTTAATGTTTGTAAGTTACATCAAGCACACAGTGTATCAATACAAAGCATTCGAATTAAACCAACTTAAACCTTATATAGTATAAAATAAATATAAGCCAAACTTGTAAATATCAGTCGTTACTTTATTCTATTAATCTGACGCTTAGCCGCGTTGAGTTTGTTTCCAGTTCGATCAATATCTTCTGACAACTCATCAAGTAGCTGGTTGTGCATTTCGAGCTCTTGTCCAATGCTAAGCCCTATTTCGCGCTGTCTCTGCAGCGTATGACTCAGAGAGGCAACGTGCTTGTCTTGTGTATCCATCATCGTTGTCTGCAGTTGGAGGACCTCTTGGTTATCCATTGTGCGTGTCATATCAGTCTCCTGTGGCGGGCTAGGACTGCGGTTGGAATTACCAAATATACGTTTGGAGCGCCATCCGCTTTTTCCTTTTGTGGTGCTGCCAGAATCTGAATTAAAATTGTGAGACATTGGTGAGTTACTTCGGCCACTGTCTGTAGACCCAAAGCTTGCGCTGGCTATTATCCTACTAGGCTGTTTAGCACCACTATTATTGGCGTTAAAGCCGGTGCGATCATTTTTCAACAGCTCATTTTTGTTGGCACTATTTGCTTTGACCTCTGAAAACTGGCCAAGTCTACTAGACGATATTGGTTCACCGGAGTCTCCTATTATTAGTTTGCTGAGCTTGACTTTCTCTTCGGAAATCGCCCTCAATTTGTCTTGGCGTCGAAGAGATTCGCCCTTGGATAGTGCGGGTGATGATGACTTGTCATCAGTCAGTACCTTGAGACTAGCACCAAGCTCTCCGATAGCCTCCTCAAGACTATTTAGAAGCCTCTTTGCTTGTAGTGTACATTGATGTGATGTCGAAACCTCGTTCCTGGACAATGCACTCTCTCTCCGCCACAATAGCTCACGAATATCCCGTGTGAGCTTATCTGCATCACGATAATCCTCAAGCCAGGACTGTGGTGTTGCAAATGTTTCTGGCCGTTTACCGTTGCCTTCATCACCAAATGCATTAGAATTCCCACCAGCCCAGGTTATTAGGGTATTTCCGGGCGGTGTCAGGAAGTCCTTCCACACTTTTGTATTCCTCCATTGGTTGTTTTCGTGATAGTAAATTGACCGGAGATATTGCTCAAGGTCATGCCTTCGGTGCTCTATTTCATCACTGATTTTGGATGCAGCAATTGGCTCCATATATCCTTTCTTTTCACTGCCTTCAGATCCTGTGCCATGGTGACTTGAAAACGGATTCAACTTATTCAGCCACCCACCAACAGCTTTTGGAGGAAGCTTGAATGGGATTTGCTGTCCAGGAAATTGTTTACCAAAGTCGCTGTGTAGAGCGCTGAATTCACTGTAGCGATGCCATACTGTCCATGAACGGACAGGGCCTTGGACTTGGACCGCGTATTCAATAAAGTGACCCGGTTGTGAAGATATTCTCACAACTGGAATTCGGATTTGTCGTATTTCCTCAGGCCTCATGATAAGCTTTGGTACGAATATACACCCTTCTAGCGTGAATTTGAACGTATTATTTGTGTTGGCTATTGCTCTAGTGGTAATGTTTTAGCAAACATGATAAACCCTTGTATATGTCATGATGGGAAATGAACATGCTTTATCTGCTGAGATATAGTTTTAGTATGGTTATGGGTTAAGACATTTTGTGCTTTATGGTCTGGTTTCATTCCTGCAATCAGACCAAAAAATTGAAGCCATATCACCTTGCATCACAAAAAATAGCCCGATGTAGGCTACCAGTATTATTTATAACACCCACATTTTCCAATGTAGAATCATGTTCATCATTCATTTAACTATTTATTATCATTTATTTCCTAATATTGACTACCATTTTACAAGCCTCTTCCACCGTTTTATACTATCCATTTTTGTTCAAATTGGAATGGAATTTGTTGAATGATCACACGAATCTTTATGGTAAATTTACAACTTATTTTGAATTTGCAATGTCCTCAACTTTCACTCTTCTGGTAAGTCGTGTAAAAACATATATATTGCTCTCCACCTGCGATATCGCATGGGTTAGATATACCATGAGCACTACAGCAATCAAAATGGCATCCGTAAACCCAACTACAACAGCCTTGGAAATCTCTTAGTATATACTTGGCACGAAACAATGAATGAAGATGCAATGCATAGTAGTACTTGTTAGCCAATCTGTGTGGCTTAGCCATAAACTAGGCTATTGTTGTAAACCATTGCGTGTAAAGGAAATTACTTTATTTTCTAGATCAAATAAAAGAGAAAACAACGCAGTAGTTATTGGCTCTACCAGCTGATGGACCATAAACAATGGAAATGGACTGCCACTATACAACTATCCTGCAAAGCTGTATCCCAGTCTAAGGATCCAGTAGGATTCGTATATGTTGGTGAAGGGAAGTTGATGCAGTCATCTATGTTCTAAAACTCTAAAACTGGCCCTAAACAGTAGCTTGGCATAACATATATTCACAGTCCCACCAAGCAGAGCCCCGGCCACTTAAAACTTGGATTTCTTATGATTATGAAACAATAACTTGCCATGGAAGCGACAACAAAAGTCTAGCCACATTTGTGATACAAATGATTAAATGACGAGCCAGAGTGAGGTGATAGTGTCAGTCTGTTCAAAGGCTGAGAGAAGGGAAATTACTGCCGCCAGAGACCATCCCTAGAATGACGAACAATGACCAGTTTCCATTTGAGATATGATTGATCTCATTTGGCTTGGCAAAAAGACAATGAACAGGCTCTCGATCACATGCAGTAATTGTTTGGGAATACAAGACTGAATTAATTTTGATGTTGGCATTCCCAGGAATGGTAAAGCTTTTTTAAACATGATAAAAATACAAACCACGAAGGCTTTGGAATGAAACAACTTAAAGACATTCAGCTATACATACCAAGCATATACCCAACATTTACAAGGATGTATTGATAACACATACTACGTAGGCTCTAAACAAACTGATGGGGGGATGTGCAAAAATCGCCCGAAATCTGATTCAGTGATGGAGATTGCATGTTGTAAACTGCACATCATCAGCCATTTTTTAAAAATCTGGGTAGGGTTTGGAGAAGGTGAACCAAACCATGTCACGTAGATCTACTGTAGTGTAGCCTTATGCTACACCATTCCAACACTGCGTAAAATATAACAAAAAATATAAGATACAATACTTTCGGATATTATCATTAAGGCCATTGAGCCTCTACACAGTAAGTTTAGCAAGGAATGGCTCCCGAGTCATTTATACCCGTCAAGAATAACAACAGTAACATATTGACCGAATGGCACACACACACACACACACACAGCTAAACAGAAATGATATTCTATATATGCTAGCCCCACCAAAATATACACAACTCAGCTACTGCATGACCAGCCTAATTTCCCAAAAGAAATACCAAACGTACTCTTGGCCAAATTTAATAAAGTATCAGTAAAGAAAGACGAGAGTGTAAGTGTCTGTGGCGATTGATATCACCTTTAGCCACAAAAATTGCCTTGCTACGGGTAATGTGTGTTTTGAATACACATTTCGCCGCGATCATCCGCATAAGCAACTGGGGGAAACCGGACCGTCTTGTAAAAAAGGTTAAAAATAAAGTGGCTTGGGATGCAGCGAATGTTGCCAAATCCAAAGGCTGTCAAGTCCCACTTGGATCCAGAGTAATTTTTATAGATTATGCCACCAGGATAATGAAATTGAGGCTCATTGTATTATAACTACTGCGCGTATACGCACCACTAAATAGACAGTAGGCGGCTGTAGCTCATAAAGGGGTTGAGAAAATTAAAGGATATTTTTGGTCAGAGAATGATGGGTTATTGGGTAATGTGTGGCGATTCCCCACTGAAGTTATTGGGCCAGGCAAAGAAAATTTTGGGAAGCCACAATTGCCACACTGATCAGCAACTGTGGCGTGCAGTGTGATTGATGGAGCCGAAACCAGCTATTCATATAAAAACCAGGCGAAAAGTAGACAATCATCTACTGTCAGGCGTTTGGTGGTGCACATTGGCCCTTGTGTGCTGATCCTGCCTACACAACACACTGTCATACCTTTGAGGTTGTTTACAAAGAGCTTGGCTAAATTCCATTCCACAGCACTCAGCGTCTAGCTTAAATGAAAAATATAGACCAGTTTTCATAAGAACACCTCTGCTACACTTTTGACTATTCGTTTTGTATATTCTTTTAATCCATTCGTGTATTCATACCTGTCTCTATCCTCACCATTGCTTAAACTCGGGCCACATATATTTCAATACCAGAATATACAGCTCAGAGGAGCACCACAACACGACACGACACACCATAATACTAAATATATTGCCACCAATAATTGCACTATTTTTGTTGTTACCGCTGACAATAATATCGCTAGTATCAATACTACCATCTTAATAGACACAAGGACTACAACGCGATACTACATATCCATCCAAAAAAACACCTAAGCTGTAGCTAAAATAGTACATCAACTATAGAAAAGCTAGATTGTTCCAAAGCACTTCAAGCGTGTCCAAATAGTTCATAATATACCAGATTCGCAAGGGCCTAAAGGCATCTATACTATAAAGGGGTTCGAATAATAGCAGCAAATTAAAACCATCACAATCGTTGCCACAGGTTTTGTAGGCTGTGGGCGTAATATTGGTGCATTTGTTGTTCCAATACACCACACACACACACACAACCGAGCCTTTTCTGAAAATAAGAGGACACTAACAAAATAGCTTAATACGCTGTCTTGGCCTTTGTTTTACCAATAAACAGTGGGCGAAAGATTGTACCTAGACAACAAACTGCACTTCTTGTGTCATCAGGGAGCTTGAGAAGTCTCTCGGATCCAAGCTTCATTAATATCACACGCAGCAGGCTCTGCACCTTTCTCTGGCACTCGCATCACATTGAATCACACCCCGCCACAGCCGGCGCTGTCATTGCCACATTATTAGATACACACATGACTGCATTCCCATCATTCGTCCTTAGCCAGCCCTCGTCCTCGTCCTCTACGCAGACTCTTCCAGTAGACTTGAGGAGCTTTATCTGCAGCTACGACGACGACATCGCGCCTTATGTCAAGAGATGCGATAGTCTGCCATGTCTCCACATACACGAAGTCACCACCACCAAAGCACCAGTGGTGGCTGGGATGCACAGTCGAGAGTCTGATGAGAATGAGGACGAACCAAAAGAGGCACTCTTCACAATGGAGGAGTTCAACACCAAACAAACGAAGTGTTGTGAGCACCATTCCAAACAGGAGTGGCAGCAGCCAGAACACAGGAATGAGATCGCAGTGCACAAGAGGAAGGCAGGTAGCTCGTCTGACATTAGCAGGAGCAGCGTAGAACGACAACAAGCGCCACTTGATGCAACGAATGAACAATCGAGCCAACCCTTAAACAGAAGCGGGGCAAACACTCAAAGCGGCTCTGTGCCTCCGAGCCGGCGCCTTGCAGATGCAACACCACATGAGTCGCAGACGCCACTATATCACACCTGGCTCAAAGATGCCAATCCTACTTGCACTGATTTTCATCATGCTTCCACAAAAAAACGCATATCGTCCAGCCATCCTCTTAATAATCTTTCTTCTGTTCCTCTCTTTTTGAATTCTTCTTTTCACAAATCTTCAACTGACCTATTTGACGACTGCTCTTCAATATCTTCTCGCTCCCGCGCTGCCTCGCTTCATGCTGTAGCGCCGTTTGCCTCCAACATAACCCGTGATAATTCCCCTTCCCCCCGCCGCCGCCCCACATTTAGTGCACGTATCGCCAATGCCTTTCGGTCGGTCGTGGGGCGGCGCTCCACGCCGGATGCTAACTCATTTATCCAAATCTCCAAATCTTCTACATATTCCAGCTACGAGAAGAAGAGCATACGCAGCCGGGGTCGCGGGAGGCGCACAGGTTCTCCAGGCACAGCACCCCGCTCACCCCTGCTCGAGTCAACAACAAATCCACCAACAGAATACGACGGGTCTATTTACAAGTCAAGCGTTATAGAAGCCCCCGCTACATCCCATACAAACACAGCCAGTAATGATCTTTACGAGTGCAGCGCGTCTGGAGCTACTGACTGTTGCGAAGATTTCCCACCACCTCGGCCAAGGGAGCGCAGGAACCGAAGCCTGTCTGTGGGCGGGGAACTGGAGTGCCGCGAGTTCTATGTGCGCCAGATTGAGCGCTATGGGCTTCCAGCCGTGATGAACTCCCCAGTTGCTCTTTCATATTTTCTCGCTTTCCTGATATCAGAGTACAACCCAGAATGTTTACTGTTTGTCCGGGCCGTAGAGGCATTTCGCCTGACCACCCAAACCGCTTTTAACAAACAACAAAAACAAGCCACACCACCATCAGCCTCCCCCCTCACTACCCAGACTGATGAGTGGGGAGAGTGCGAGCTTGATGAGTACACACACAAGCAGGCCCATATTTTGTGGAAGGGGTTCATTTCTCGCTCTGCACCACTAGAAGTAAACATAAGGGCTGACACAAGAAATGCCGTCCGCCGTACTCTTGAGAACAAAACCTCCAACCCAAGTATGTTTTCGGAGGCTGCAAACCACGTCATGGACCTTGTACAGAGCGGCTTCCTCCGCTTTCGCCAGTCCGCTTCATTTGAAGAAATGGTTGCCGATATGCGCAAGTATACTGGGAGCAAATCCAGCGAGGAGTATGGCAGGAGGCGGGCGGCTGCCTTGGTCATGGATGCCATGGTGAAGACATACTCTGTTCGTAAGCGTCATGGCCAGCTTGTTCTTATGCTCAAGCAGGCAGCAACTGAAACGCACTGCTCAACACCCACATTGACTCCAGCTATGGTTTCCAACAATGGTTTGGCTCCAGTACAGCCAATGTCACTCTCCACTCCAGCGACTCCCATGGTTCCTTCATCGACAGCCAAGATCAATAGTCCATCTTCCACGCATGCAAGGCTTTTCACGCAGGCACCCGCTATGGATATGCATGCTCAGGATGCAGAGATGTCACCAATAGACCTTTCCTCCTCCCGCTTAACATCAACTGCACCGGTTGAGGCGGCTCTTAATAGAGCACTAACCGCCTCAAGTACCAGCTTTGCCCTAGTCGCCTGGGTTTACCAATTTTCGCAACGAGAGCTGGGATTTCCCTTGCCTTCATACCAGGAGGCGATGCACATCATCAACCACCCATACAAAGAACAGACACCCAAACAAAACTATACCCACTCCACAAAGACAACGCAATCCATTCCCTCCACTCCACGCATGGCGAGCCTTCCAAACGGGTCTCTAAAAAAGACTACTACCACCGCGGCCAGCTCGCCATTAAAGAGGAACTCCCAAAAAGTGCTGCCACTACAGGTACTGGCAGTAGACCCATCAACCTTCCCAATGCCGCCTATCGAGAAGCGCCATACTCAGGCCACTTCAGACTATGAATTGAGCACCTCATCATACCCCACACCATTCAAAAGCGATGAGACGCAGTCAACGTGTGTTCCCAGAACAAAGCTTTCCTACCAGTCAATAAAGCTCACCGAGTCTTCGCGCCATAGCCGCAACAAGAGTGTCCAACAGCAAAGACACTCGCTTACACCAGGTCATGGGTGGACCACAAAGCTACATACAAAGCTATTGTCGATTCGCAAGGCCACATAGTGGTTGCAATATATATTTCTCCATAGATTCTCTTCCCTATAATACCCTACTACACTATGTATAATTGAGATGCCGCTGTTGGTGGCATCACTACTGCTACTTCCGCTTAACCTATCCTTCAGATTTCCACCGTACCATACCCCCATCTACCTTCATTTCTCCGTGTTCAAACTATGTGGTTGCATTTGCATTTTCTTCACACAAACCCTACTATCTTGCCTTTTCCCCGTACCAAATTTACCTTTGCTATATGTATACCCTGTATAAAAGTTTAACGATCTTTAGCAATATCGCACACAATCCACCATTGTCATTTTCAATACTTAGCACTGCTACTACTACTACTACCCCACTCTTGCTGTGTTATTTGAATTTTCAATACATATTATTTCCCAACTATACAAACAATCTTCTATTGTCTAGCCACTAAAATGTTTGTTTTGGCATTAGTTGCAAAGTGTGCTATAGGGCGGACCACCAAATATTCTCAATTCCAACTTGGTTTGCTGCTTGTTTGAGTACAAACAGATGGTCGAACTTAGGCCTAATAAACATACAAAGTGCTTACTAAATCTGGTTGTCAATTCTGTAGTCCTGAATAGGCTTTCTGTATTGTTCTATACTTCTTTTTGTTTTGTAGACGAGCACCAGAAGTTTTATAAATAAAATTTCAAATTGAGATGGAGCATTTGTGTGTGGGGCCAGTGTTGTCATGGCTTCCCTTTTCAGCTTATAAACACCACAGCAGCAGATACAAAGGTTTTTATACATGTTTGGAAGTAGCGCTGCATTTATTTTCCAATAAATAAACACGGAATTCTATTTATTACATTATAAATCGAAAGGATTGCTAATCAAATGGGTTGCACACGCAGCCAAGAGCACGAACAGGGAATGAGGCAATTGAGCCAAGTGCCAAACCAATGGTCAGGAATAGAGCCAAGGCGCCGCCAGCACTTTCTACACTGCTATTTTCCAAGCCATTTCCACCACCGTTATCTGTGTTGCTTCCAGGGGGTGGTGAGGCAATTATGGATTTTGGGCCATGCATCATGATAAGTGAGCAAAACAGGCCATTTGTTAGTCCCAGCAGCAGCACAATAATCAGAAACAGCCCATCAACACGAATCCAGGTTGGGAAAAGAGGGCTGCGACTGTTTCCGCTGTATACGACATTGCACGAGAGGATGATGGGCACAAATAGCCAGCGCAGATACACGGCTTTCTTGATTCTGGCCTGGTTCTCAAAGTACCTGAAGACTCGTGGCTTGGAACTGAGCTGTCGTCCGGCAAGATCGCCAAGGTTGTAAAAAATAAAGTGACATTCGTTCAAAAACGGCACGGGGTGGCTTTTTGCTGATCTCTCTTCTGAAAAGGACGATTTGACTAGCGTGGTTATTGTAGGATACAGCGATAGAGTTACAGTAAACACGAGAGCCATAGAGTGGACGTATGGTCTGATCAAAACTATTGTCGACTTTAGCGTGTTGAATGGAATTGGCTCAATCGTGGTATTGTCGGGCTGGTTTGGGCCACCTGAGATTTGGGCTGACGAGGGCTGTTCCTGAGGCCGTGACGCATACTGGTGGTACAGGGGATGTCTTCGCAAAACAAAGAAGGAGGCCAATCCGATGATGGATGTTAGTGTTACGAAGGCAAAGTATAATATTGCTCTGTTGACGGCTGGTGGTCTTGTTGTTGCTATGTGTAAAGCGCTGGGCGTCGAGTAAATGTCTCCATCAGTAGCATACATGTTTGTGATGTATGCAGTCACTAGTTGTGCCGTCGAAGCAAGAACTCCAGCAACGGCTAATGAACCCCAACAGATATAATACATATGTCTGTTATTTAATACAATTATATATCATAAAAGCATTCGTAGCTTTGCCAAATTCACACAGTACCTTGACCACTTTTTTATCCAGCAATGCCATAAACCATATAGAGTTATCGGTGTTAGTGAAGTTTGTGGGGATGTAACTACAACCTGCTGCTAGATACTGGCTACATACCTCATAAGGCCCTGCATGTATATGGGTGGTAATGGCGAACAGTACGCACACAGGGATGTTTGTGCAAGACCGGTTGCCAGCGCTGCTACTATCAACATCAGGATCGAAAAGTAAAAGGCATTAGTACCCCCAAGGCCCTCCAATGCTGGAAAGATCGTTGCCACAGAAAATGTCGCTACGCATAGCCCCAGGCCAAGTATAATGCGACGTGAAAGGGTTTCCTATATATCGTAATAAGTTGATGATTTATATAGTACATAATTTCCAAATGCGCCTAATAGGTTTAGCTTATGACCACCCCAGCAAGCATTCTTTTGCTATATGCTTACCTTTCGTAGCGTGAATGCTACGTATGTATTAAACGCAAGCGTGAACAGAGTGTAGCATAGCGAAAAGTAATTTGTAAAGTTGCTCTGGTACCGACTGCCCTTAAACTTTATGTAGAAAAAATCATATGCCGTGATGAATGCTATGTATTAATGTCAACGCACAATATTTAGTTCTGCTGCACCGATAATTCTGCTGATAGACATATTTATATGCATGCGTGTTCGTGTAGTGCTAAGCTGGCATCCAAGCTACTTACCATTCCAGGGAAGAAGCATTGAAATTCCGAGCAAAATGCAACACCAGTAGACTACCATATTTACAGGCTCTTCTATGCTTTCGTTATTCAATGAGTCCTGGGGAGGGCCTGCCTCATTTTCAGAGGCTTGTCTTGTAGCTAAGGCCTGTGCGTTGCTGCTGGTGCTACCTTCGTATCCATACAAAGCCGTAGGCAAGGGTGAAATGAGTTGTTCATTTTCAGAACTAGTAGGGGTTGTCATCATAATAATAAACCAAAGTATACAAAGACGAAAAGACCTTGGTAGAAGTGATGATGGCGTGATCACACGTGGGTTTATTGAAATGATGTGTGACTTTAACAAAACTAATTCTAAGCCGCTTAAAGCATTCTTAATAGATATTTTTGGGCGCTTTTGCTAATTGCTCATCTCTCATTACTTGATCTCAAAAGTGAATGGGTCTCCTTTTCTTAGTTTGCTATAGCAGAGAAACCAAATCGAAGTTGTACTCTCAAGCTATATTCGATCGATGGTTTAGAATAATGTTTGCTTCTATTACCTGTTAAGAGCTGGAAGTTTATAGTTTGTGGGATGCGTGGTGGCTCTTCTCCGTGGTCTAATACTCTCGTTCTTTGTGTCTATAGCCTCCAGAAAGCCATCTTGGTTAGCTTTTTACATGTGCAAACATGATAAATGTTTTTTAAATATATCTATTGGTCACCTTGCACAGGAGGCTCATTAGAGGCTTTGTTGGTTTTATTTTGGCACTCTGGTGTTGATGTTTTTGTATTAGATTTTTTGGATATATTGGAATCAGGATTCCCAAGTGATGTCGTCCTACTTTCTCTATTTTCTCTATCGTCTTTTAAGTATTTAGGCATTATCTGACTAAAATAGTATCAGAGCGTATAGAATACATCATGATATTTGAATTGCACATACTCTTTAGACTTACCTTCCCTTATGGTCGGTAGCTTCGAAGATAACTGCGTGCATCTTACTTCCCCAGCATTAGAGTCATGATTACTTTCACAACTTCTATTTAAATTCTGCTTTTTCCGAGTAGTTGAGGATTTGAGATGTGTATTGGGATCAGGATAGGTTGGCTGTGTATTGATATTCCCAACTACCCTAATAGTGCTGCTTCCTTGCACTGATGGTCTGCTACATGGATCTGACCCTAAATAGTTCAGGCCCTCAAGATCCCTCGCTAAAGTTCTCAGTTTCTTTGCAACAGACTTTACAAGTAGTTTCATATGTGTGAATGGGTGTATTTGTAGTCCTGATATGATGCTGTGATGTATGATCAGCCAACTACTTACCTCGTATATAGATTCTAACTTTGTTCGGTAATTTATTTCAGACACTTTTTGATATTTCCTCACAGCCGCCAGTTCAATTATCAACGATGTATTTTCTATAGACAGTTCCATTATCTGACGCTCCGCCTTCTGTAATTGCTGGAGTAGTCTAGCATTTTCTCTTTTTTGTCAGACCAGGTGGGCAAACAGTGACTAAGTGAAGAGGCATCATCAAACTAAACCACATATCATACAGATTCTCATGGATTTTTACCTAACCAGTTCGTTGTTTTGCTGGATATGTCTCTGTTTGACTGAGAATAAAGTCGCGTTATTAATATGTTCAACTCAAGTTAAGCACCACAGTAGGGATATAGTGGGTACTCTTCAATCTAGTCCTTACATTTTTGTATCTCACTTCGCAGATTTTTATCTGAGCTCATGGTCTATAGCCGTAGTTGAATTTATAGGGTTATTTTCACTGATTGTTCAATAGTATATATATTTGTTCTCCCTCACAAAAAGCAAAAGTGCGTATAGAAAATGAATATAGGCTAAAAGAGAAAAAGAAAGTGGAGAGACTACAAAGTTGTAAAAATAAAATAGTGAAGCCTTGATGCTTATGCGTTCAGCATCTTACATGGTGTTAGTTCCTTCACGATATAGTCTCATTGCCTCCGATACAGTAGCATTGCAGAGCTTGGCGTATGGATTCTCGTGCACCGCGGCTTTCTTTGCTACCTCGTTGCCGTACTTGGATCCACTGACAAAGTCTTGGTAGGCAGCATCGGCATCCCCCATCGACTTCTTGATAATGGCCCTCTGAGTATAAGCATGGCCAAGTGTTGTAGCATCACCAAACTCTATGGCCTTTTCAAGATCGTTCAAAGCACTTTTTGTTTGTCCGAGTAGGCGGTAAACTTGGGCCCTGCATCGTATTCAAAAGGAATGTATATATGCGCTTTAGAATAACCAATTCACGGAATATGACCAGGTTTAAAAGTGTATATACTCTTTTATCCATACCTGTTGTTGTATGCAGAAGCATAGTCATTATAGAGTTCAAGGATCTCTGAAAGTTTCGAAACAGCCGCTTCAAAGTCACCCTTTTCAGCATCTACAACTGCAGATGCTTCCAGCTTTTTATACTTGTCTGGGATAGCTGAACTATTGTGTGTTATATCTTTATCAACAATATCACTCGTAGGTGTGTATCCTGTTCCCTGCAACTGGCTTCTGGTAATTTCTCCAGCCATACCTGTATAGATACATTATGCAATAGTAAAGCGTTAAGAAAGTTGCTAAAAACTATAGTTGGCATACTTTAAGCCAAGATCATGGTAGATTGAGTCATAACGAGTAACCATACCTTCCCCAAGGAGGGTATCAACGCTAGTCAATTATCTAATCAACTAGGGACTGTGGTCAAGCATTTTTGTATTCCTCTTATTTTTTATTAGA
>JANBPU010000139.1:0-43069 GCA_027575805.1 Mycoemilia scoparia | reverse complement strand
TAAGCAACCTTGCACTTATTTTGGAACAAACCACTACCACACAACCTTGCACTTATTTGTGAACAGAGGGAGTACTTATCTAAAAACTATAACCCATAACTGGTGAGGACAAGTTACAAATATCATTATTGGAATCAAACTAAAAAATTAATACACATTCACATACATAGATATAATAAGTCCAGCATGTCAGACCCAAACTATACCAATACCAAAAAACGTAGATATCAATATGAACCAGACGGGACGGATCAAAGCCCACATAAACTTAAAGCTTTATCCACCAACAACCAACAACAACCAACATTAGAAGAGCAAACAATAGTTGATAAACCAAGCTACTCAAAAATTGCCAAGCAAGTGGCTGACCATTACAACACTCGACCCCAATTTGGTATAGAGAAACGTCAAGAATCTACAATATTCCATCTCCGAGCATTCAACAACTGGATCAAATCTGTTCTAATTGGTCGACATACTGATCGAAATGATAAAGTCCTTGACATGGGATGTGGAAAAGGCGGAGACTTACGTAAATGGCAAAAAGTTAATATTCGTGAATTGGTTGGAATGGATATTGCCCAAGTATCAGTTGAGCAGGCTCAAGACAGGTATGAGAAAATGCGGAACCCTGGATTCAAGGCTCGATTTTATTCTCAAGATTGTTATGGTCGTCCATTAACTGATACTATCCAACCCAAGGATTATAAGGCCAATATTGTCAGTTTACAATTCTGTATGCATTATGCTTTTGAAACTGAAGTCAAGGTTAGACAGATGTTGCAGAATGTGTCTAATCATTTGGAAATTGGGGGAAGGTTTGTAGGAACTATACCTGATTGTTATTGGATGGTGTAAGTATAGTAAGAGCGTGGTGATTAGATGGGTGTAGTATATAGGCTTGATACTGATAATAATAATAATAATGTTGTTGTTGTTGTTGTTGATGGTGCTGGTCATTGTGGTTGTGACTTTTATAGGAAAAAATTGAGGTCTTTGAAAGGTGATCAATTGGAATGGTCAAATTCGGTCTACAAGGTTAGGTTTGAGCAAAAATCCAAGTATCCGGTATTTGGCCACAAATATTGGTTTACGTTAAAAGATGCACTAGATGATTGTCCTGAATATCTGGTACATTTTCCGACATTCATTAAGCTGGCCAGAGAATATGGAATGGAATTGTTGTACCGAACCCCATCGCATCAATATTATATGGAAACAATCAGTACCCCACAACTAAATAATTTGAAGGGCCAGAATTATCGGAATTTGTTGTTTAGAATGAATGTGATTGATGAGATGGGAAGAGGACCTAGTCCAGATGAGTGGGAAGTCACAGGTAAGCATATCGTTTTTGTTATTTCTATTCTTGTTGGTAATTGTTTAATTGAAAAGGAAAGTTGCTAAGGCGATGTATATTAATTAATTCCTTTTGGGCTGGTTTGGTGATATAGGCCTTTATTTGGCATTTGCTTTCAAGAAAGTTCGGCATTGGTCGTCATCTGAACCATCATCATTATAGCCATTCCATACTCATATTAAAGCACACTGCTGCAACTTATGAGAATTTTGCTTCCCTTATAAATATACTTTATGGTATAGCTTTAAACCCATTGGTCTTTTATTTTTCTTTTATTTCTGATGTTAATGATATTAAAGTATAACATGTGTTTCATACCAACCACGCGCTCTATCAATAATAATAACAATAATATTTGTTGGCCAAAATGTCAAGCCTCATATAGTTTCTTTTAAACGATTAATTAAATGCACACCTTTTATAAATACTTTCAAGAAAAGGAAAATGTGACCAAGGATTGTATTTTAGTCGCTTGGCTTAATCACAAGCCAAAGAATGAAAGAAATATCAAAAGATGCATTAAAATCAATTAAACTCTCCAGTTACCAACACACACACATACACACACACACATATATATATATATACAGCCATCCTACTTAAATATTCATAAAAATGCTGTGGGCTTTATTAGATATAAATACAATCTGAGATAATCATCTTCTATCAGTTACACAACACCAACAATGCCTCGTTCATTCAACCCCCACCACGGCCACAACATAAGAGGTTACGAATACCCACATGAAATGGACAACCAAATGCGCCAATATTATTTGGAAGATAACAGTGTCTATCATATTCCCGAAAGAAAGACTAATAATTATGGAGTTCACGCTGCGAGAGATTTCAAAATGAGTGATCAGTATGATGAAAATTGTAGACAATATCCAAGAGGTTATGCCAAGTATTTCACTGAACTTCCTTATTAGATGTTTTTGTTTGTGTTAAATAACGCACATACATAACATTTATATAATACATTTTTATTTTGTATTATATACACATCGTTACAAAGAATTTCTCAAATTTTTCTTTTCTTTATTGGATGGATGGATGGATGGATGGTTACTTTGCTCAAATTTTGCTTTTATTAAATCTATTTTCGTTAAATCTATTTCTAGATCTGTGTGTGTGTGTGTTGTTGTATAGTAATAGCTTTTCACAATATTTGCTTTCATAGCAATAATAATAAATAGATAAAATGAAATAAAGAATCATATGGATGTTTATAAAATGTTGTTGTTTTAATAATAATAGTAATAATGAAAAGTATCAAGGAATGTGTATGTGTAAAGAGAGATGTTAGTGTAGAAAAAAGATAAAATGAGTTTTTTGAATTATTATTTTTCACTTTGATTAATTCAAATACTCATTACTAAATATAAAAAAGAAAATAATGTGATAATAGTAGTAGTAGAAGTGAAGGTGGTGGTAGTGGTGGTAGAAGTTAACGAGGTGTGTAGTAGTGTAAGAAAGAACAAGAAATGGTTTGAGATTTGAAACTAAAGAAGATTGTGAGAGAGCATCATGAGTGGTAACTATAGTTATAGTTAAAGAGAGAGAGAGAGAGAGAGAGAGAGTCCACACACAGAATTCAGATCATGATGATAATTAACAACACACAAAGATCTATATTGACATAAAAATCAATACAATTATCTGTTGGCTCTAGCAGCACTAGGAGAGCCACGTTGAAGCTGCTCAATCTCATTCTCCAACTGCTTAACCACATTATGCTCCATCTCCAAATCCTTGTTCAATCTATCACGCTCAGCAATCAATTTCTGTTCCCACTGACGGAATCTATTCTCCTCTTCCTTGACCTTTTCGGTAAATCTTCTACGAAGCTGTTCCTCTTCATCCTTGAATTTCTTGTTATCGCCCTTCTTGGTCTTTGGTTCACCAAACTTGCGAGTCTTCATCTGGGTGGACCTATACTTGTCATAATGCACCTCTTCAGTGGTAGTAACCAGATCCAGCATATGTGTGCGAATCAACAAGCTACGCAACTTCTTGAAATCACAGTGCTGGTCGCTTTCAACTTCAGCCACACCCCAGGGATAAATACGGCCCTTGACGCGGCGCCCATCTGGGGTCGGGACTTCCTGGGTGCTGCCGATAATAGCGAAAGGCATGGCAGTTATGATCTCGCGGTTCTTGATACTAGTAGGGTCGTCTTCGCTTTCAATGGGTGGCGTGTAGATACGAATGTTTTGGGCATTGATAACGTCCATAACGCGTTTTTTGAATTGCTTCAAGTCCATGGGGGTCAGGGTATCGGACTTGGCAATAACTGGGATCAGGTTACAGCGAGCGCCGATGGCTTTCATGGCACGAACGTCGAGGGGTTTGAGGGTGTGTCCGTTGGGGCGGATAAAGTATAAACAGGCGTGGACGCGCATGTCTACAATGTCCTTGCGGATGGGTTGCTGCTCCTGGCGGAGGTATTGTTCGTACTGGTTTTCAATGAAATCGATCACTGGGTGCCAGCAATCGTTGTTGTCAACGTAGTCGCCAAATCCGGGGGTATCGATGACATTAAGCTTGACATTGAAAACCTTTTCTTCGAGCTCTATAAAATGGTTTGAAGATAGTATTGAGGTTTGTTGTTAGCGTGTAATCGTGCGTGTGTGTGGGGGGGGGAGAGAGATCAGTGAATCAATGAAAACTCTCGTGATAGATCAAAATAAACTTGAAATGATCCTGAATATTGTCTCTGTCCGTTTATCCTTCTGAAATTTTCAATATAAAGAAGAAAAATTGTGGAGAGAAGTAAGTTTAGTGTGGTGCTTACCCGCTTTGTGGATGTTGATATCAACAGTACGGTCCAGCTGCTTTCTACGACGAGTCGAGTCATCCAGAGGCTCAATAAGTTCTGTAGTAAACAAGGTGTTGATAAATGTAGTTTTACCAATACCAGATTCACCTATCAATTAAAGTAAATATAGTTGGGAGGAGAGTTAGAAAGAACACAGAGCATAATAATAGGATATTTTCATGCGATGTATACATATGCTGTGTCAATATAGAGGCAGAGGGAGGGGAAGGGACTTACCAACAACCATTACTGAGAAGTTGGTTCCTTTCTTTGTCACAATCTTGTGCAATTGATTAGGCAGATTGGCAATACCAATCCCTTCATTGAATCCACTGGCTGAAGAACCATCGCCACCGCTAGTACTATTGGCGCCGGCGTTGGGGCTGCCGTTAATTGAGTTGTTGCTATTTGCGTCTTTGAGTGAATATCCTCCTGGGCCACCAGAATTGTTGTTGTTAGCAAGGGAGGCGGCACCGGCTGCAGAGGCGCTGTTACTTTCTTTAGACATGGCTTTTAAATTGTTCTCTTTATGAATAAAAAAAAAGAAAGGGTGAGTATAAAATAGTGGGGTTGATGTGATTAAAGAGGAGACAGAAAGAGAGGGCGGGAAAATAGAGAGAGAGAAAGATAGAGGCAAGCAGTCTAAAGCTTTGTTTTGTTCGTAAGTAACGATTATAGAAAACTTTAGAAACCACAATGATTTAGCCAACGGTTATTTGCCTTCAGTGGCATGTCAAAATATAAGGGACTAAATCACAACTATTGCATACTTTCCTTTCAAGTTGTCAAACGTTTTTGAGCGAGTGAGAGTTAGCAGTGGAGATTGTGCTATGTACACACAGTGCTCTGAAAATGCTGTAGTTTCTGGTAGGCTGGTTTTGTTATTGAGCAGTTCAGCACACTGTAGAACGATTGGTTGTACAGAATGAAACGTTACTGTGAGAATCGACTGTGTGATTCTGTAGATCTTTATTATCAGTCAGCCTATTCTCTGCACGCAGAGAAAACCTGTTTCTTTAGCTGCTGCTGTGGTAGTAAGCTAAGCAGCGAGTTGAAGAGAATGCAAGATCGAACAGGAGAGAGCCAAGCAAGAAAGCAAGTATGAGGTTGGCGTTGTTGCTTGGAACTCCTTAGTGAATTAAATGGTAGTATTTAACTAGAACAAATACGCACACATACAGCACTAGGGTCGATAGTATAAGAAAAAAGTCTGTGGGTTTTGTATAAACTTGGGTGGAGTCGAGCTTTTTGAGCTTAAAACAAAAAGCAAATGATCAACCTTGTCTGTGTTTGTGGGTGTTCTATTTTTATAAAGATGTTCCTGGTGAGGGCAAGTGTGTGTGCAGGGTCATTGCTGGTTTGGGTTGTTTTTGTTTTGTTAGGCCCTTGACACACCAACAGCAACAATGACAGAGACAAACCCAGAGCTATGGCCATACTTCGGAACCCTCAGTACAATAATGGTGACTATAATTACAACTTAAAAAAGAGGAGGATCTATGATTTAAAGACAATGGGACAAAGGACATTACTTGGCATGATAGTAGTGATTTAGAATTCTTGAATTTCTGAGTTTAGTATCATTTACCATCATCATCATCAATGGCTACAATCTCAATGAAATAATAAAGTTTACATGAATTTCTTTTCTCCTTTTCAGAACCGAGAATTTGGTTGTTTGTATTGAAAGTGGGGTTGATATTTTTCTACTATAGGTACACTTCTACGTTTAAGTTTTTGATAGTGATACTTGATGCAATTAGAAGCTAATGACGATGGCATTGTTGAAATATTTATATCCAGTGCTGGGATTATTATTGCTACAACAGGCTGTTCACCAGCCCCACCACCATCAAGCGTTAGTAGACTACCAATTGAATCGCCATGATCTTGGTACAATGGTGTTGGTTTTGTTGCTGTTACGGTTATTACTGGGATTGTCGGCCGACTGATGCTGGGAACAGCTTTGGATTTATCCAGAACTTTTTGAAGAGCCATTAACCAAAACTGTGATTCCTCATTTCTTATCGCCGCGTCCATTGCTTTTCGAAGATTCGTAATGAATTGATCTAATGTGTCAATGTTCCATAAAAACCGGCCCGATCCTTCAGGCTTTTGAGCTGATGACGAAGACAGGGGTTGTGTTTCAAAATTGGTTACTGAGATAATAAAGTTTTTATCTCGAAATCTGATTTTCATGAAATTAATGTCAAACTAGACATTCATTTTTAAACAAAATAAATTATTAACACCGTTTCTAACCTTCTTGGTTAAAGAAAAAAGCCCATGGCTATGTAAACACTTTAAGGCTCCTAGCATCGCAATAACATTTTTCACACACGCTTACTCACGGCTTGGTATGAACTCAAATGCTAGTAGCACAACCCATACCAGCTACTTACTTTACTAAAGCTTTGCACATATTTTTAGTTAAGCATGCACAAAATACTGAGATCAACCAACATACAAACCCCATCTTTCCTGAAAGCCAAGCGTATTAATTCGGGTCGTTTAATTTAGGGCTGGTTATGAAAATGTGCAGCAATTTGATTGAATAGCACATGATAGGCTGTTAATTGTTCCTCTTTAAGATATTTTTTAACCTTTTTATTATCTTTAACCAATAATATGGGTGATAATTTTCGAAGGGTGAATGTTTACTAGTGAAAACTGGACATCCATTTGGCTATGATTATCCTTATAATCGTTGACCACCAAAATTCACCCTTCAAAAACTATGATCCATATTCAGTCAAACCTAACAAAATGCTTAAATCGATATTTGCATTTTTGGTGTAAAATAAAACAAGTTGAAAATAAATATCAAGCTCGCTCATAATCTCCTTTCTTTTTTTGTGGAGAGACATGATAGAAGGAGATTTGGCTTACAAAAAGGCTAACGTCTATAACGTCTTTTAATCGCTTCAATCGAAGGTGATTCTGGAAATGATATATTTTGATTACTAGTATTGTTGTTACGTCCAAGATTGAATTGACTAGGGCGGACGCCTACATAGTTTATTGGTGTTTTTTCATTCCAATTAATACTTTTATTTCTAGTATTATTATTGGTATTCGTATTAGTATTAGTATTAGTATCTCGATTACCAGTAGTTGTGGTATTGGTGTTCCTGATGTTCCTAGGGCCAAAATTGTTAAATGGGCTTGGTTCATAAAAGTTGGAATTCATGTTCAAAAATGTTAAAGATATTTGGTTTGAAATGGCAAGTGCATTGCTGGGATAGAGTTATGATAATGGTAGAATGAGTTGATAAAGAAATTGGGTATATTTATACTCTCTTCAAGTAAAGATGTCTTTGATCCTGACTTTGGTGTAGGAGAAATTACAATCATTGCCGAAAGAAATAAAGTGAGAATGTATCATGGCTTGAAGATGTTAGGTTGGGTTTCTATGGTGGGTGTCAGGTATATAGAGCATTAGGATTGGGACGTCATAAACTTGACATACTTGAACAAATGAAAAAATGAGTGTTTTGCATAGCGACATTGATAAATTTGAAGTGAAATAGGAGTCAAAGTATGATGTATAAGCTTTATATATCATTGGACACTGAAGCATTGCTGATTCTGGTTTCCAAGCAAGCCAACACTTATAGCGAATGAAGCCGAATCAAGTAATTCTGGTTCCAGCTCAGTAGCAATAATCAACTATCAACTTGAGTTTTGAAGTGTGTCAGGCGAGATGTATCGTTACGAGAAGTGTTTTGGGCTTAAAGCCATCGATGATCCATCAGCTTGCCATTTTATAATCAAGTTAGCCTTTAGAACAAACAAGAGCCTCCCTTATGCAGGTGATTGTTTCCATAGTAAATTAGCACCGTAAAAATACTTTTAGTGAAAGTGGATTCCAGTGTGGTTTTCGGTCTAGCATTATGCTGCTGTATACCAGTTTTATTAAAAAGGCGCAATCAAGAAAAAGTATGATGACAGCGTCAAGAGCACAAGGATAATGTGAAATGAAAAACTACCTATTATTGTTAAACTTATCGAGGAGCTTGCTGCGACCATTCCTTCTGGTTCCGCCAAGAACTACAGTGACTCCATTGCTATTGTCTTGGGATCTGGGCTCAGATGGATAAGTACTGGATGATGGTCTGGCAATGTTAGAGGGAGGAGAGCGAGCTTGGGGATTCAACTGGGAGGGCGTGTTATGGCTGCTTTCAGCGTTCAGATCGCTTACATCCTGAATTCTTCTGATGCTGCCAGAGCCTAATGATGATGGAGGTGGAGGAGGAGGAGGAGGAGGAGGAGGAGAAGGGTTTGGTCTTTGATTAGAGCCCTCAGATACATGTTTGCGACTATTTATGTAGGCACAGAACAAAGAAAAGTTGGTTACAAATTGCAACCATATTTCATCATGACAAGGAACACTAAAAAATATATATGTACTTACCAAATGAGGTTGTTCCATGCTTTTTCAACCATTCTTCACCACAGTCACGGTGAATAAGATGTTCACAAGGCAAATCAATCACGGTTTCCCCAGTAGAAACAGTTTCCAAACAAACAGGACATTCAACATTCTTGGCCAAGTCACTATCAGTAACTTCACGTCTAGGCAGACTATTGATTGTCTCTTCGCTCGCAGGTGGTGGCCCATTGCGTCCATCATACTGATCCAATGTCATAGTAACAATGTCATCGATTACTCTCTGATCATCAGTATAATCATCAGAGCTAACCAGACTGCCGCCGACTCCAGGAGGAATAATATTTCCTCCTACAAGAGTACCACCACCTCCTACAAGAACATTGGACGGAAAACTTTTAGTTGGAAACATATTCAATATTGGAGAGTCAAATGGAAACCCAGCACCATCAAAGAAATCCTGTGGACTTAATCCGCCATTAAAGAATCTTTGTAAAAAGGTATTTAAGGAGAGCAATCACATCCTACTTCTTACTGATTATTCATCATAAGCAAAATCACGCTCATCATCGCCACCATACCAATTATTATGGCCATGTTCACCTACACCATCGTCATAATCTCCATACTCGCCATGACTATGACGATGACCATTATTACTATTTGAGTTTCTGCTTCCATTCAATCATGACTTATGAACAAGATTACTCTCTTTCTCATTTTTGTTACATCCCGGAGAGAATAGTTTATATAAGCTTTGATGTAGCCATGATTACATCACTTTTTGTATAATAGCTTACCTTTTATACCCTTTCTAGCTGACATAGTGTTCTGAGACTTTTCTTTCTCGTGTTTTAAAATTTACTATATTGCCGTTATTAGGCCATAGCCAACATGATCCATCATATTAAAGATGTGATGGATTCGAATCAATTAGGTTAGTTCCTAACCAACCTGATCAAAATTGCTTTAATTAGATTGATTCTTAATCAACTAGAATCCTTCTAAACCAAGTTTTTTGATATATCTTTTCCAATGGTTTGGGTTTATTTCAAATGATCCAGGTATATTACCAAACTATCCTAGCCTGTCAGTCATAATAGAGTTATTGCAAGAATCTTTTAAAGGGTAAAAGGTGAGAAGCCAGCTAGATTCTCTTTAGTAGATATTACTTATCTACCTCTTTGGTTGATTTACACAACACTCTATTATATATATATATATAGGCTTCTTTCAGTTAAAAATTGCAGCTTAACAACCTAACCCAAAATTTCTTTGTAACACCAAAATTATTGACATTGAAAATAGTATCCTATCAAAATAAGAAAAATTCCAATTTTTAGTCCAATGTTCAAATGATTTTTGTAAGCTTTGGAAAAAATATATTTCAGCAAAAGTGGCTTATTGTAAGACATAAAAATTATATTTAAATTGTAAAAATATCTTTCTTGATTGGCCTTTTTTTGCATTTCAGAGCATGATTATTTATTCAGTTGGTACAGCATCATAGAGAAAATTAGAAACTGAAAGGGTATAAATAGGGTGTCCAAAAGGACTAGATTCAAGAAATTTATCTCCCATTTCCCCCTAACTTTTTTCCTTGCTCCCCTTTTCAGGCACATCTTACCTCTGCTATCCCTACACACAATATCACTATGGACCTTAATACAAAGTATAGTGCTGCTTTCATTTTAGTGTTAGTAGTTGTGGGGTTCATAGCTTTAGTGTTACTCTTCATTGGCTGTAAGTAACTTCCATTTATTCATTATTTGGCAAGATTAAAATTGTAAAAACTTACTAATAATAATGTGAATTGTGTTTGTTTTGCATGCATATACAAATCATTGATGGCTTATCCCTATAGACCTTGTAAGTAGAGGAGTTCTTTCTATGCGATTTCGGAACCATGATGGTTCTCAAGCTGAGGAAGAGCTACTTATGGAGGAAGTTGCAAGTGGCCAATACTACACTTAACCAGGCTCTGATACTAATAACTAAAAGGAGAAAGGCTAGTGACCTTTTATCTTGGAAAGATTGTACTATCATCACTTGTGTCAAGTAGATATCTCATATATATTGAACTACTTGAAGAGGATACTTGTCTTTTCAGTTTTTTCCTTTTTTTTATAGTGATAGTAGGGTTTAGTATTACTAGTAAGCAATAACAGTAAAAGTAAAAAAGAAGCTCTGTATTATAATTATGTTATGCTACTTATTTTTCTTTAAGCTAAAATAATGATGGTCATTTGAGACCATTATTCTTAGTTTACATGCTTCTAATCACTAGGTAAATATCTATGTGTCACTTTATTTATTTATATAGCCCTATGAAAGAGGAGGAACTGAATTTCTCTCATCCCTTGTCAAGTTCTTTGTTTTTTATACTTTTTATATGCAAACTGTAGAAACCCTCACAGAATGGTGGTAGATAGCTGAAATAGATAGCACAATGAAAACCAAAAAAAGTAGGCAGAATAGTGTTTCTACAATACATATACTTTTTTGCTGTAGTTCTACTGAACATAATTTTCTGGCTTTCTAAGGAAGGCTCAGGCATAGATTCAGGGAAAGATATCTAAACAACAACTAGAAATTACTTTTAAAGCAAGTTAGGATAGATCACATACTCCCAAAATTTTCAATGGCTATGCACTTACAAATATCAAATCCTTTGGGTTCACATAACAATCAAGTCTGTTTTGAGAATTTTCAAAGTAAAAATGTTTTAGCAAAAAATTCTGATGTAGTGAGATTTTACTATTGATCAAATTGCAGAATCTCTACTAAAAGAGTATTAGGATATTACCTTTGGTATCTGCCAATTGTGACTGAGGTTGCATCTAAAATGTATGGGCTATGGGCCAATTTGCAGAGATTGTATAGGAATATCTGTCTGTTCCCTTTTGGTGGAGAACTTGCCAAATGTATTGTAGGCAAAAATGGGTCCCCTGGAGTTACACATTCAATGGTTGATGATTATTGGGCCAAAATCTGAGGACCAATGTTTGCCTATCACACATTTGATCTCTAGCAAAATCTCACCTTATGTTCACCATACATTACAATTTATTTTAAAACCAATCAAAAAATAATATCATCAAATGGGTAATAATTTTTGAAGGGTAAAAGTTTACTAGTAAAACTGGACATCTATTTAGCTGTGATTGCACCTATAATCATTAGACACCGAAATTTACCCTTCAAAAATTATTGCCAAAATTGTGGCAAAAATCAAAAATTGTTGTACAATTTTTTTGCTTAGGATTGTATAGATTTACATCAAATACAATTTTCAAATAAATTTATTTTTACTTTTTATTCAGACATATACATATATACATACAATACCCAAGTGGGTATAAATAGTCTACAGAATGCCCCTAAATAAATGAACTTTATCTCCACAACAACTTTTTCTTTCTGTTTCTGGATATCCAACCAAGCCAATCAACAGTAACAACCACCCCTTCAAAAGTGGTTAATAAGCTCCAGCAACAACACACACATATCATCCTGTCCATCCATCCACCTACCTTATACATCTTTCTTCCATCAAAGAATTTGTGATGTATAACTCACTCTTTGTCCTTGTCCTCCACCTTCTAATGGGCGGGTTCAATGATTCCTCCAAGCCCACTCCCTTTCTGATTTTTTCCAAGGGTGAAGTCAAATCACCTTTGTACCATGCCAAATTCTTTTTAATCATCATTCTGGTAACTATGACATGGTACTGGCTCATTGACAAAATATACAAATACACATCCCAGGGCAATATCAAGAAAGGATTCTTTACAGACTCCTACCTACTGGCTGATTTTGTATTGTCTTTTTGGATTGCTAATGGAAACCTCATAGCTTTATTTGTTCCAGCTGTATTCTTCTGTCATACCTGTTTAAGAATTAAGAAAGAAGTGAATATTCCACATTGGTCTTTATTGATGGCTATTGGGTTTTCAGCATTTATAGGTTATGCTACAGAATTAGCTATAGGCTTTGATTTCATCTTGGTGTTCTTCCTAATAGCTTTGGCAACAGTAATTGAAAGATATGCTTTTGTTAATCATGAGCTGAATCTTAGGCTTATGTATATACTAGCTTATATTTTGATTCTTGCAAAGTACTGGATTTGGTTTTATTCAATTGATATATATCACAGCAACATGCGTGAGGGAGTGGTGTCAATGTAAATTGATACATGAATGTGTAGCATGTTGTAGTGGACTAGGTTCTTTCAACTATAGCATATACTTATTCTTTGACTTTGGGATGCATGGATGTGTTTTACTTTCACATTTTTAGAACTCTTAGTGTGTTTTTGATGCTATCTACTTGGTTGTAAAACAATAAATCTTTTTTTGGAAACAAATATTGTATGGCATAATTGTTTATAAAGTGTTGATATTGAAATTGTAAAAGGTACTTTAAGGCTTAGCAAATGAATGCTTGACATGATCTACCAATGTGGGTTAGGATATATGTCATATCAGTTCTTATAAAGTTAGCCTGTAATCTTTACATTTTTGACTAGGATTTGGCCAAATACTAAAAAAACATTACAGGTGGTTTATGCTTGCCTTGTTTAAGACAGAGGGTGAAACACACACACATTACTCAATAACTAGCAATATATGTAAAGCTTACATTTACATGGGTACATGTTGTAGTTCAAGCATTATTTAAATTAAAACCAAATAAAACAAATCTTCGGCCTGTAAACAGCCAAAATTTATACCTTTTGAAAATGAATATCAGGTCTAAATATGTAAAGTTTGACCAGGCATTTATAAAAATTAATATCGAAACTTTAATCGAAGGACCTGGTGATAGAATGGTATGGTCAAATCCCACCAGCTCTTAGACAAAAATTGGGCCCTTGGAGTTGCATATGAAATAGCCATTGTTGGGCCCAAATCCAAGGACCCACTATTTCCGTCTACTATGCAATTGGTTCCAAGTTGCTTCTTGCCACATCAACGAGCATTTTCTCCTAAACTAGTTAATTGCAATTGCTATCAGAATTTTCTTTCCACTATTGATGGTATTCCACTCTAGGTCTGATGTCGATTATGTCATCTGTGTCTGATTACACCCTTGACTTTTGATAGCCCAACACTGGGTTCTGGTGACAGCGTTCCTTTAGTAAGCATAGGATGTGGTGCAATAATCATATGTTGGCCGCTGAGTAATCCTCCTGTTCGTCCATTTACATTAACGTCAATGCAGGTGATATGAAACTGTTTTCTGTCATTTGGGTTGAATCTGGCAAATGCAATTACTGCGTTGCCCGAAGGTAAATTTTGAGGAAGCTCTATCATAAAGCTCTCATTGCCATTATCCGTGCTATGTGAAATATTGGAGGCTTGGCCGGGCTGTGGACGACAATCAAATAGTGTTTTTATAGTCACATAATCAACCACATTATAGCTGATAGCAAACTGACACCCATGGTACTTGGATAGATTGTTGTTGTTAGCATTTGGCTTCAATATCATTTGATCGCCTGCATTTAACGATACGCGAGGGTAATTTGAAACATCACTGCCACAAAGCGACGAGCTATTGGGAAGGTCTAGTGGAATGCTAAGCGAGGCACTGCTTAGTTTGGGTATTAAATCTACAGTTTTTATTCTAGCATTGCAAAAGCCATAAAGTATACATAATAATATTAATAATGATACCAGTATTTTCATTTTGATGGTTAGTTATAAGAACATCAAAACAAAGTATAAGTTTGGGAGTAAATTTAACAAAGAAATTTTTTCAAAAGGGAAAAGCAGAGATAAGAAGGTCGTTAGAACCAAAAAGACATGGATGTCCCTCTATAATCAATATACAGGTGTTTATTGTTTTATATGACAACCATACCAATGGGTCCCCATGCATTTACAACTTTTTGTTTTCAATAGATGATATGTTATGTTACCTCTGCTAAAAATAAAGAATTCAATAAAATATATACTATCATCTTTATAATGCTCTTTGAATTGTTGCGCCATTATATTTTTACAGTCCGTATTTAGTTCAATAGCAGTAACATACCTGCATTTCAGTTTTGGGTCCTTTTTTTCAACACAGAATTATACATTTGTCAGAGCTTCCTCCAAAGGTGTACCAAAATATTACCTATGAAAATCATCACTATTAGATTCAAGGATTGAGAGTCAATGTGATAAAGATCTAGATGCGATGCCGAGATATCTCGGTTATGTTTACATCTTATAAAAGTAGCAATATTATCTATGTTGTTTAAATAAAATGTGTGTATAATGATATTAGATATATTTTTACATATCATTTTTAGATCAATTCAAAGGCGCAGCTAAGTAATAGCAGAGCCAAAGAGATATGTAATTTCATACCCATATAGAGCTATTGCCTGATTACATTGAATGGCTTTAGCATTCTCAATATGTGTTTTTCAAAGACCACATTTATCTAATATCTAATTGATTATAAAATAATCAGCCTAAATGACCATTTCTCAGTTCACCCAAACTTATCTCAAAATGTTAATAATTATTGCTATAATGGCTCTAAACCAAGTAGCCATTAAGAAGAAAAGTTATTTGGCTTTGGTCAGGCATTGTTGACCCTGTTTAAACAACCTTTATGATATCTGCTATTATATTTGACATCTACTATTGACATCATGGTTAGAACTTTCGAATATTCACAATAAATCTCCGATAGCGATGGGAAATCTGGCATCCAAAAGATATAAAAATTGGCCACAAGTATACCCCTTTAAACTAAAATTATATCTTTCTAATTTAACATATATAGGAAAGGTAATATCTTTAAATATGTCGCTCAGTTTTAGTTTTTCTGCAATTATTTTGGTTTGGACTCTATTAGAGAGTTCCTTGGCTCATATGGGAATTGTCGATCCAACTCCCCGTCTAACTGGACCTAATCTCAAAGACCCCATCAATAAGGGAAGCTTGCCATTGTGTGGAATCGCTGAACGTGGTCCTACCCAAGCCACAATCGAGGCAGGGTCAAAAATGACCCTAAAATTCACAGAAAGTGGTGCATCCCATGGTGGCGGTCACTGCCAGTTTGCCATCAGCTACAACAACAAGGACTTTGCTGTCATCCAGGACGAGCTCAGATACTGCTTTGTCAACGGTCCACTCCAAGGAAACGACGTACAGAGGGCCAGCTACAACATCAAGCTTCCTAATGACCTTCCCTCTGGTGACGCCACCATTGCATGGTCCTGGGTTAATGCCATCGGCAACCGTGAGTACTACATGGGCTGTGTTGATGTCAAAGTTAAGGGTGGGAGTAGCAGTAAAGCAAAGTTCAGCGGACCCCGACTACTTGTCGTGAACCACTCAACTCTTGGCGGTGACAGGACCATTCCAGAGTTTAATGGAAACTATGATACTGGCCTTGATATGTTTGAAACTCGCGAAATAATCAAGATTGGACCTAGTGGGGATACTGCAAGTAGTGGTGGTGATGGTGATAGTAGATCATTCCCTGAGTATAGGGTTGTTTCAGGAAACCTGGCGGGAGCGGTTCAGGATCCAACTAAACCCTTGCCAAACGCCGCATTGGTTGTAAGCGAAATAATCCCATTAAAGTCTGGAGTGAATCCTCCCACCAATAATCATATTTCTGTGTTTTTCTGTATTCTTTTAGTTTTTCTGGATCACATCTTAAGCTTGCTTGAATAGAATTTGTTGTTTATTTATGGATAAACAAGCACAGCCCATATCATATACCTGAATAATTTAAAGATAATTTACCAAAGTAAACCAAAAAGGGCAAAAATGATACTTGTGATTTACATGGAGGTTTCAGGTTCAATAAGGATTATTGACAGACAACATCGCCATGTTTATGGCATTCGCACTTCATTTTATTATGAGTCCACTTTCTTCCTAGATCAGTTTCTGTGCAGTTAAATAGAGGGTTGCCGTAGACTCCAAAACAGAACATCTTTGTACTGGCCACAAAATAAGGTCTCTGATCAGGAGATTCTCTGCCTGAAGAAATACACCATGTGCGGTTGCATCCATCCGACCAACTTCTCAAGCCACCATGGTCCTTGATACATTGTTCCATTCCTTCTTTTCTCTTCAATTCGATACTTTGGTCTTCAAAAGTATTGCTGCTGCTGGTACTGCTTGGACTGGTACTGTCACTGTTAATACTGGTGTTGTCACCCTGATTGGGTAATGCTAAACTCTCGAACAATAAAGTTATCAACAGAAGAAGGAATAGAACTAAACGAGCAAATTTTGAGGTGACCATTATAAGCTGCACAAATGTTTTTAAAAGTATACAATATGTAAATAGTAGAGAGAAAAGAGGCTTAAATGGAAAATACAACAAGCAGCAAAGCTTAACAGATATAGATATACAGCTTTCAGCTGCAACTTTGATGAACATTCTTAAATTAGCAGCACATTGGCTTCTTTTTGTTTATAACTGTTTATCAGTCATACTTTTTTATATACAGACACATTCACCACAACTGTGTCATTATTGTCCTTGAAAATTACTACTGCTTTTTATAAATTAATCTATATTTACTGAAGAATTTGAAGGCTTTTAGACATGCTGGTTATAGGTCATGAAGATGATGTGTTATCAAGGTAAGTTTCGTTTAAGCAAACCAATCAATGCTGTGGAATTTTCAGTCTATGTTAATAATTCAAATTGGAACTAAATTGAGTTGGCTGAGTTTCTGTTATAATGTGAAAGTATATTTGGCAAATGTATATGATTGCATGGGAAACGCTTTTGTTTAAAGATTTTTATTATTCGTCTATACATCCTGAGATAGTTAACCAGTTTACAAGAGCGTATATGTATATACATTAGGTGTTTTCTAAATAGGGTTTTTGTTTTCAAAATCTCGCACTAACCGTAGTAATTTCTCAGACTTACTAGTGAATTTAGCATTGCTTCTGTTGTGGAAGGCTGTACTATGTACTACACTAACATTTCGGGAATTATGATGAAATTGAGAAAAGCGGTTCAACACTTTGTTATCACGCAATTAGCTTGAAATTGTTTTCCATATTTATCAGTACAACATGTCATAGCTTGAAGATGATTTGGATTTTAGATTCACTAAAAAATTTATAATTTTGTTTTACTTGATCAGCCACCTGTGCCAACAAATACATTATTATTGTAGGCCAATGCTGGTCCTCTTTTTTGGCCCAACCTCCAGCCAACTCATTTTCAGCCCCTGAGGGAAGGAGGGGGGAGGAGCATTTTTGCCTACGGCCTTGTGAAATCTGACCATATATCAACTTAATCGTGTTTGCTAGAGAGGTGATTACAACGATTTCTTTGATATTTTTCACTAATAAATAATGAAAAATAATTTTGTTTTTGTTGGCATAAAAAAGAAGACGCTTTGTCAATCTAAAACATCAAATATGACAATTCAAAAGTTTCATGCCGTCTCATCTTGCAATTATTGTAAGAGCACAGGCAATAATTTTTGGCATGTAGGCATAAAAATATGTGTATGTGTATATGTGGGGTAAATCAATATTTTCAAGATCTTTAAGCACTCCAAAAAATCAGGGGATTTTAAAGCAATTTGATTACATTGATGACAAAAAAAAGCAAATTTTAAAAATAAAAATTGTGATGGTAGGTTTTGTTTGCGATATGGATAATGATTATAGGGGCAACCACAACCATATTGATGTCCAGCTTTGCAAATAAACATTCGCCCCTCAAAAATTATCTCCCATATGGAAAAATATAGTAGAGCAGTATTACATGTAACCAGAGAAGAAAATGGTATAAATACCTTGGGGTTTCTTGGCAACTTGGTCCCGCATCACTTTTATCTCAAAAACACTTTTTAAATTATTTTAAATTTACAAGCATTTTTTTATAATTTTTCTGTACCGCTACTACGCCGCCTATCTCTCGTAATAAAATCGGCCAAAAGAAGATCAAAGGTTTACACAAAGTCTAAATTACAAACCATCAAAGTCACCATAAATAAACTATTAGAAAAAGTATTCTAATTAAACTACTACTACATACCATTTGTTTATTAAAAGTACCTTTTTATACACATTTCTCTCTCTCTCTCTCTCTCTCTCTCTGTCTATCTGTCACTTATATAAACTAACGCAAACAAACACACAAATTACAATTTATTTATATACTTGCTGCATATTATTATAAAATGAAGTCTATTCTTGCTGCTATTGTTCTTTCTTTATCTAGCACTGTTTTGGGCGGTATGTACATTAGCTATCCACCAGCACAATCCCAGGTTTACACTTGTCAAAAGTTGACTTTCGAGTGGCAATAGTAAGTAGAATTATCTAATAAAAAAAGCTATAAATGCCATGATGAAATGATTTGATGAATCTAAAGATTTTTTTAACCACTAACTATATATTTTTATATGTATTTTTTTTCAATAATAGTGAGGGTGACTATCAGAATTTGGGTACCAATATCTTGAGATTTTCGACATCGGCCACAAAAATTGTAGATGGCCAGTCTACTTCGCATTACCAAAAGATTCAGGACTTTGTTCCATTCACTGATGGACCAAATAATAATAAAATCGAAGTCTTTTTTGATCCAAAGATGTATCCAGCTGGTGATTATGTCTTTAGAGTCGATTCTCCTAATGGGTTCTGGAGTATGATTCCTTTCAAAGTTGGTAATGGTCAGGGCTGTTAGTTGACTGCTATTTATTTATTCTTTTTTTCAACAGTAGTTCTTTTACTCTTTTTTTTATCAACATATATAATAAAAGAATTAAATAAATATTATTGTATTATTGTGTATATATATATATATGTGTGTGTATGCTATGCTATTTATTTATAGATTAAGGTCGTACTTTTTGAAAAGGAGGCTATAATATACTGGTAAGTAGCAATACTAGAAAACTTTAGATATTTTTTGTGTACCTTTTTATATTTCTTGGAACCCCTACCAAATAATCAATGTAGTTAATGGTTGTGGTCAAAAACTCTGATCATCATGATAAGCTAGGCCATGGTGGTACCCTTTTGTATCATCTAGATGCTTGTTGCGCTATTATGGAGCATTAAGCATTTTTCTACTAAAGTTAATTGGATCTGTGTATTGTATGTGGGGCATACAACTACCTCTCCAAGAGAGATAAAATCCTTAATCATTATTAGTTGGATCTGTGTGATCAAATCATCACACATTCTGGATTTTTTCTTTTTTGTCAAGAAAAAAAACTGTAGTACCTTCAAAACTACGATATATCTTAATTTTCCTTTATACATTCACATATATATACACACACACACATATATATATATATATATATATATCATTTGTTCATATCCCATTAATACGACAGTACAAAAATGGGAAAAAGTGGTAGTCACAAATTTATAGACCCCAAAACAGCTCGTCATTTCTCATTGGTCCATCGTTCAGTTGAGGACCCATTGGCATTTGAAAATGAACGGGGGTCAGCCAATGTTTTAAAAGAATATAAACGTCGCAATACCAAGAAGAAGAGTCGTAACCATCGTGGTGATGTTGAAAACGATGATATTGGCCAGGCTGCTTTATATGGAGTTTATTTGAATGATGCTGAATATGACTATACCAAACATCTTAAATCAATTGGCGATACACCTGGTGGTGTATTTATCGAAGCCGCCTCTGGTGATAAGGATAATGAGGATGGTGGTAGTAGAATTAAAAACAAGAAGGGCGGAGACCTGCAGTTTAAGGATACAGAATCTACCACCACCACTACCACCACTGCTAATACCCCTGATAATGGCAATGATGGTGATAAGAAGAAGCCTAAAAAATCGGTCACATTTGATTTGCCCGATTCTGTATTTGCGTCAAGCTATAAAATGGATGTCAATAAGGAGGCGGTACCTACTGGGTTACAACCATTTATGGATCCGGACGTGCGTGAAGTATTAGAAGCTCTTGAAGATGTACATATTACCAAAGACATTAAGACTGCTGCTGTAAGTAATGGCGAAGACGCAGATGGCGAAGAATTCAAAATTGATGATGGCGATGGCAGCGAGCTGGATGATGATTTCTTGGCTCAACTTAATGGATCAGACGAGGATTTCCAAGATGAAAGTGGTGACGATGATGAAGAGAATTGGGGACTTTCGTACAATGAAGATGGTGAAGTTGATACTGAAGATTTATTTGCTCATATCCAAAAGCTCAAGGCCAAAGGAAAGTTACACTCCAGATATGAGGGTGACGAGGGTAGCGAGGATGATTTTTCTGATGAACGTGACTATGGCGATTATCGTGGTGGAGCAAGATCAGCTAAATCTGGAAGAAGTAGGTTTGGTGGTGGAGCTCGTTCAAATTTCTCAATGTCATCGGCTGCTATGTTTAGAAACGAAAAGCTCGAACTCCTTGACGATCAGTTTGATAAGATTGAGCAAGAATATACTCGAGATTCTGATGACTCTGATGATGACTCTGACGAAGATAGTGACGGTGACTATCGCTACAACGATGATGGGGAGAAAGAATACGAAGATTCGAGTGGAAGAAAGATGACAGAATATCGACCAGATCTCGAAGCCATGCTTGATGACTTTTTGGGTCAATATGAAATGAAAGGTCCTAAACTGGTTACCAAACTCGAAGGCGATACCGGTGCTGAAAAGCTACACACTCTTCGTAATGCATTGTTAACTGAAGATAGTGTCCAAAAGTCTCATAAGGTGTTGTTGAAAACTGCAAGCGATCTTGAAAAGGGCAAAAAGAAAAAGGACAATGTGACGTCGATTGATTATATCGATATGGATAAAGAGCAACAGAAAAAGTATCGAGATTGGGATTGCCAGACTATTTTGACCAGCTACACAACCCTCGAAAATCATCCCACGCTTATTAAGGATGCAAACCAGATACAAAAGATTAGACTCAGCAAGAAATCTGGATTCCCTATTAGATGGGAAGAACCTGAGAAAGATGGAAATAGTGATGACGATGATGACGATGATGAAGTTAAAGAAAATAAAGGAAAGGCACGATCCAAGAATGAATCTAAAGAAGAAAAGAAAGCACGAAAAGCAGCCGTAAAGGAAGAAAAAAAGGTAAATACAAGTTACTAATGGTTTAAAAATACACAGGCCATCCTGGTGTAATACAAAATACCCAACTTATGATTGAACAATCTTTTTTGTGTGAAATTATAATAGAAACGCCGAGATGAAAAGAAGTCAACCAGAGAACAATTTGCTATCAAGAGCGAACGGAAAAAGCAGTCCGAACAATCACGTTCCCAATTAACAGTTCATCTTGACTAAAAAACAGTACTCACTGGTTTTCTACTTTTATTAATAAATAAATAATTCGTCTATTTGCGTCTTTTGATTTCTCGTTCTTCTTTCATTCCAGTTTCGTCAAACAAAGTAACTGGCTGTCGTTCTTTATAAGCTGGTGCTACCCAGTATGGATCTTCTTCAGCTGCCTTTGCATATTTTAGAATTGCTTCTCTAGGGTCCTCATCTCTGGTTGTGTCCTTGATCAGGTTTTTCATTATATGCTGGGTCTCGTTGCTGCCGATATAACCGCCCTTTCCATGTCCAGAAATAGGCAATTCTATAAACAATTCCAAAAATTTGGGTTAAATATTTTTTGCTGTTTGGAAGGAGTTAAACATATCAGCAGCCAATATTCTAAACAAGCAATAGATAGATAGGGAGAACTTACGTGGTCGATGAGAAGCAATTGGATCTTTTCGTAACTTTTCTCTCTGCCGCTTGGTTGACTTTGGAGCAGAATCTCTAAACAGTGGCAGTGCATGGGGAGTGATGATTTTGCCATTAAAGTCAACCATACCATCTGCACTCGCAGTATCTCCTCCTGCCAGTACTTGTTGCTGCTGAGCTTTAGATTTCTTGGTTACACATAATGTTGCTCCTTTTATACTCTTTTCTGGATCATACCAAACAGTTACATTTCCATCTGAAGATCCTGCTGCTAGTTGATTAAGTTTTGGATGCCACAATACTTGAATGACACTGGCTTCAGTTACTGGGACATCTTTGACCAGTTCAAGCGATTTAGAATCAAATACCTTTATATACCCCATTCCTTGACCTCTTTTGACCCCCACTCCGGTTAGGATGTATTTTTCATCGGGACTGTAGATTATGTTGGTTTGGGGGTGGTATACATCTAGGCTTCGAGCTTCATGGACTGGTTGGGCGGGTTTGTTTGGTCGGAATTGTTTGAAATAACGGATATCCCACAATTTGACTATATCGTCTCCACCTCGGGTCACGATATTATATCCATCAGTAGAACAAGCGATTGAAGATGTTTCTGTCCCTGGCATGTGTGCCATTTCAACGTGCTAAATTGTAGTGAAAAAACAAATGGAGGCGTGTAAATATCAAATGTGTGTGGGTTTGAGGTGATACATGGCAAGAAAGATCAGGATATTTATACTTACTTCTACTGGTTTTAAATATGGTCCGTCGGATGCCCACATTGACAGTGCACCATCCTCTTGGGCTGTAAAAACGAGTAAATATAGAACATAATGATATTAGCGCTAAAGGCTTGGATTCATCTCCGACTCTCATCTTGTTGTTCATGATTATAAATAAATGTCTTTGCACTGAAATACTTGCCAGAAAATATATATCTCCCATCTGGAGAATACGTAATAGCTGTAGCAGCAGTTCGGTTACCCCTTTGTTTAGTCTTTAAAACCATGACCTGTTTTTGTTTAAACGGCTGTTCAGTGTCCCAAATTCTAATAATATAATTGAAAAATAAGTACTCTCAGACAACAATTATGGTCAATAAACCACATAAAACTGTAAATACCTTATAGTCGAATCAGCAGATGCAGTAACAAACGTATTTTTCTGATTAGGATGCCAGCCACACCCAGCCAACGATGCAACATGACCAGACGTATGTCTCATATCTCGAATATACTGGTCCCCCAATTTATAAGTTTGTAATACGAATCCATCTCGATCAAACAATTTGGGCTGCGCTCCACTTCCTACCACAAGGAATCTGTCCCCCGATGGGCTGAACTTGATGTCATGTAGCTTGTTTCCTTCAAATGGCTCAATTGATCGAAATGGTCTAAAATCCGAATCCATTCCACCAAAATCCCAAAATTTTATATCTCCTCCATAGTCAGCAGATAATAGGCGGGCTCCTGAGGGATCCCAAGTTAGACTTGATATTGTTTTTATGTGACTTCTTAAGGTTACGTTTTTGGTTATTGGGAGTAGTTCTATCATGGATTCCTTGTTTTCTATTTGCGTGTCTAGTTTCTCACTTTCATTGTCAGGGTTCCTTTTATCAGATTCTGAATCTTTTGGTTGGCTGCTTTTGGTCTGCTTTGAATCTTGGTTATGATTGTTGTCATTTCCGTCTTTGTGGTTATCATTGGATATTTGAGTTTCAATGTTTTTAACAAATGCTGCTGGTTTGGTTTTCTTTTTTTTGCCAAAGTTGGCCGGCATTAATTTTGAAATTTCGTCGCTCTACAGATATATTTTTTAATTATACCAAATATATGTGTCAATAAAGCTTTATGTATTGAACCACAATATACTCATGGATATACGTATATAAGACTTACCAGTCCCATTGATTTGAACTATCCAACAATGAAATTAGAAGTATGTTTGGAAGGTTTATAGTATTAACTATAAAGTGTATATTGAGCAATAAATCATTGGTTGTATTTTATGCTAATCAAATGTTAGCTTTATCATTAATTACTAATTTGTTGTATTATGGGTTGATTATTACTAATATTGACTCTGTTTTGTCTAGAAATGGGTTCAAGAATCCCTTTAGAGATTTAACACGTTTAATTCGCTATTAATATTACAGCCAGCACTTTATAAATAATTAAACCTAGGTATATTATTTTCCGAAAAAGGACGTTTTATTGTTTTACAACTAAGTCAACAAAAACAACAATAAGCCAAGTGTAATGTAAAAAATACATAGATGATGGCAACCCGATTCCTATTAGCATGATCGAAGAGACCGCATAATTATCAGATGTTTCACCACCATGCAGTACACTCACACATTTACATTTTCATAATATTGTTCTTTGAAAGTTCCTTCCAAACCAAAAATGCGCAGCCCCACAAGATAAACTTTGCAACAAACAAAACAAAGACTGGAGTATGGGCAGGCATGAAATTAAATTCATTGTACTGTTGCCCCCAGGCAAAAATTGTGGTGTTCACCATCAAGAATAGTTGAAGGGAAATTAAAATGGTATCAAAGTATAGGACACGAGATCCGGTTATTATACCCACACATAAGGCAAAGCAGGGTGCCAACCCAAGTATAAAAAGAGAAATTGGCTTTCTGTTGACAATTCTTCCCAACATATGGTAAAGGAAAAAAGATAGGATGATTAAGGCTGTAGGTTGGGCATCAGAAATCCAGAAAGCCAACACAAGGTCAGCCATTTGGTAAGAATCTTCAAATAGTTCCTTCCCCACACTCTGAGTGGAAGTGTATTTGTATTTCCGATCAGCGTAGCAGTACCATTTGTATATCAACAGAGCGATGATTGCATGGAATAGAGTATCATAGAAAGTTGCCCTTGCTTTGGAATTCGAAATGGTGATCATGATGTTCAAAGTAGAACCACCAATGGTGGTGGCAGTAACATGGAATGGATATACTATGATGTTATGCAAAAGAGCTAACAAGGATATGTGCGGGATGGGTACATGGGTCGAGAGAAAGTGGTATGAAGTTGGTGGGTAGATGGGTGCGGAAAGGGTTGTGGCCATTGTTGTTGTTGTTGCTGTGTGTTTAGTTGGATATCCTAAAACTGTGAAAAGGGTTTATAAGGAGATAAAATCTGCATGATTTGGGGCCATTGCATAACATATTTATACCCATCTAGATGTAGTTGGTTAGCTTTGCATGGTTGTGATTTTTTAAAAAGTAACAGAAAGTTTTTTACTTGTAAATTTTACCAATTGTACAATTTTTTGTTTGGTTACATTATAATGAAGATCCTGAAACAAAAATTGGTATAGATAGTGTTGGATTTTGTGATTTGATGAAGATTTTATTTTTGTATATTGGGTAATGATTTTTGAAGGGTGAATGTTTACTAGGAAAATGGGACATCTATTTAGCTGTGATAGTGCCTATAATCATTGGTCACCAAAATTCACCCTTCAAAAATTATTGCCTATATAAATGATTAGATTCTATTCAGCCCTAGAAAAAAGTGGGCCCAATCATCATTCATTTGATATGCAACTCCTGGGATTTCATTTTTCCCAAAGCCTTTTAAATTTCAAAAATCCTTTGACTGTAATTATTTATTGGTAGAACATATTGGCTATGCAATTGTAACACTTTTAGGACCTTTTAAAAATACCAAAACCAAAATTCTAATTAATCATTAAAAGTAATATTTGATTCAAAACATTATATTGTTTTTAAATCAAGTATACAACATACTATAATAAAAATACTCTAAAGCAAAAAATATATAGGTATAAAAAAGTAAAGAAGATAAATAAAGATCATAGCATATGAACCAGACTCATCTGTCTTCTTCAGATTGAAGTCATCACATTCCTTACAAACTCTACCATGATCTCATTCACATGACTCCAAATAAAATACTTGACCAAAAACATTAAAAAAACTGGCATATACATAAGTCTGAGGCTTGGTTCAGGATACTTCAAAGCAAATATTTCAATGTTTATAACCAAATATAACTGAAGGAACCATAAGGTGGCCTCAAGGCATATGAGAACTGAATGTCCAGATAAATATAAATATACTACACATGCAGAGTTCAGCATTATAGCAAAATAAGGAATTTCCATTCTTTGGTTAATTCCATACCAGACTGCAAATAAGCATATTATTGGGAGGAACAAGATTTTAAGCTTGCCATCAGCTATCCAGAAACTCAATAAAATATCAGCCAGTCCACAAGCTTCATTAAACATATTGTTTTTGATGTGCAGATATCCTTGATGGTTTTGTGGTAAGGGGGTTTGGCATATGGGCTCAAATGTCACATACCATGTTTTGATTACCAGGATGACTACTGCATAGGATATGAGATAACACAAAGATGATTCTAACTCATGCTTGGGGAATGAGAGAAGGAGTAGGGCTTTAGATACAATTTTGAATGCATCTGATATGAGGTAGAGGAAAAAAACAAACATTGATATGTGCATTGTAGATTCCTGGATAGAAAGAAATATGTATATGGCTGGTAAGTGAGTTTGTATGGAAGTGGTGAGTGTTGCTAGAGCCTATTAGTCTTTTGAAGGGGTTGTTGTTGCACTTGGTTTGATATCCAAGAACAGAGAAAAATGTTGTTAAGGAGATAAATTTCACTTGGTTTGGGGCCATTCTGTGACATATTTATACACTATTTTTTGTTCAGATAAAACCAGTCTGTTTGGTTGTGGCTCCTTAAAAGATAAAATAAGATATGTTTGAAAACCTTTGTCAAGTTTTATACAATGAAAAAATTTGAGCACAAAAAATTGTAATAAGAATGTTGGAATTTTTTCTATTTGAAAATATTATTGCTTTGATATTATTAGCAACTTCTATTTGTTTAGAAAATTTAGCATACTATCCATTTTTATCACTAGATTTATTGTCAGTTGTTAGGCCATGACTCAGGTGGGCTGACATTTAATGATTTTGAACTATAAAGAATAGTTTGGGACAATCCACTCTGAGTGTGACTGTTTTGGCCATGACTAAGTATATTTGATTATAAAGTTGATAAATATAGTTCTAGCTCACTTAGAATCATTATTACTTTTTTATTTTATTTTTTACTTATGAACATTTTTAATTAGTGACATGAGAGATATTTCTTAAATCTTTTATAAAGTTATACTATTATTTGGCAGTCTATATTTGTTCCAAACTATCATGGCCTGTCAGTCATAATAGAGTTATTGTAAGAATCTTTTAAAGGGTAAAAGGTGAGAAGCCAGCTAGATTCTCTTTAGTAGATATTACTTATCTGCCTCTTTGGTTGATTTACACAACACTCTATTATATATATATATAGGCTTCTTTCAGTTAAAAATTGAAGCTTAACAACCTAAACCAAAATTTCTTTGTAGCACCAAAATTATTGACATTGAATATAGTATCCTATCAAAATAAGAAAAATTCCAATTTTTAGTCCAATGTTCAAATGATTTTTGTAAGCTTTGGAAAAAATATATTTAAATTGTAAAAATATCTTTCTTGATTGGCCTTTTTTTGCATTTCAGAGCATGATTATTTATTCAGTTGGTACAGCACCATAGAGAAAATTAGAAACTGAAAGGGTATAAATGGGGTGTCCAAAAGGACTAGATTCAAGAAATTTGTTTCCCATTTCCCCCCCATCTTTTTTCCTTGCTCCCCTTTTCAGGCACATCTTACCTCTGCTATCCCTACACACAATATCACTATGGACCTTTTTGCAAAGTATGGTGTTGCTTGCATTGTAGTGTTGGTAGTTGTGGGTTTCATAGCTTTAGTGTCACTCTTCATTGGCTGTAAGTAACTTCCATTTATTTATTACTTGACAAGATTAAAACTGTAAACTCTTACTAATAATAATGTAAATTGTGTTTGTTTTGCATGCATATACAAATCATTGATGGTTTATCCCTAAAGACCTTAAAAAAAGAGGAGTTCTTTCCCTGCCATCACAAAGTTGTGATACCCCTAATAGTTCCACTATTACAGCACAACCATCTATGGAGGTACCTGGGGGCAACCACACAACTATAACTGTTAAAGCTGATGGCCCTCCTCAGGATAGTTTCACTGATAATTCTTTATCATATCAAGTAGTTGTAAAACTACTTGATATGAGTACCTCATCTGCTAATTCTGCTGTTTGCTCTTCTCAGATTGCATGTGGGACTGTTGATAAAAAATAAAAGGAGAAAGGCTAGTGATCTTTCATCTTGGAAAGATTGTGCCATCATCACTTGTGTCAAGTAGATATCTCACATGTATTGAACTACTTGAAGAAGATACTTTGTCTTTTCAGTTTTTTCCTTTTTTTGTAGTGATAGTGGGGTTTAGTATTACTAGTAAGCAATAACAGTAAAAGTAAAAAAGAAGCTCTATATTATAATTATGTTATGCTACTTATTTTTCTTTAAGCTAAAATAATGATGGTCATTTGAGACCATTATTCTTAGTTTACATGCTTCTAATCACTAGGTAAATATCTATGTGTCACTTTATTTATTTATATAGCCCTATAAAAGAGGAGGAACTGAATTTCTCTCATCCCTTGTCAAATTCTTTGTTGTTTATACTTTTTATATGCAAACTGTAGAAACCCTCACAGAATGGTAGTAGATAGCTGAAATAGATAGCACAATGAAAACCAAAAAAAGTGGGCAGAGTAGTGTTTCTACAATACATATACTTTTTTGCTGTAGTTCTACTGAACATAATTTTTTGGCTTTCTAAGGAAGGCTCAGGCATGGATTCAGAGAAAGATATCTAAACAACAACTAGAAATTACTTTTAAAGCAGGTTAGGATAGATCACATACTCCCCAAAATTTTCAATGGCTATGCACTTACAAATATCAAATCCTTTGGGTTCACATAACAATCAAGTCTGTTTTGAGAATTTTCAAAGTAAAAAGGTTTAAACAAAAAACTTCTGATATGAATAAAAAAATCCATAGAAAATCATTGCAATATTTTTAGGCAATAAAGTCTAAAATTGTAAAAACCGAAAATAAAATCGAAATTTTTTGTTTAGAAGATACATGTTGGCACTAGATAGAGAGTATAAATAGGAAGCAAAATTCCAGTGGTTAGAAATATCATTTCCTCACTTTACATACACATATATACATGAATACATCCTCAATATAAGCTCAAGCTACTGGACCCTTAGTTGTATCACTTGCCCTAGACAGATTTGTAACCTACAAAACCATCAAAAGTCTTCCCTTATTGCCGTTCTTGTAGCTACTGGTGGAATTGCAATTGCATTTCCAAGAAATTCCTTCCAGAGTAGAGCATACCAACTAGTGGCAATAATTATGGAGTTTTTTGGACATATGAGTGATATTGATGATCATAGCTATGATACTGATACAAGTGGTAGGTATGAGGATAATGAAGATTTTAGTGACAGTATTCCTAGTACTGAAAGTTATGATGACTATAATCCTAATACACATTCAGCTGGATTACTTGCTCAATACCAAAGTTATATTCAGGGCCTCCAACATGAGGTTGATCATTATTCTGACAATTACAATGGTGAAACACAATCTGTTAATTCTAGTGGCTCTTCCTCATTATCCATTATGCCAGTAGGGTTTCAAGACAATGGTAAAACCTTTAAGCTCATTGTGAACATCATTGAAATGCTTGCAAAGTACTTTAGAAAAAATCCCAAACTTGATCAATTTGATTTTTTGATAACATCTTATGTTGCAAGACAGCTTACAATTAGAAGTAACATCAGATCTTTTGGTCAAATGGTTTTGACTCTCAAGAGAAGGGCAATGCCCATTCCCATCTTCTATCATGATGTTGCTTGTCCCAAAGCAAAAAAGATGAAGTCTGAAATGTCTGAAACCTTTTATGAATTCAAAATTCCACTGGGATTTGGAGTACAAGGACACACAAGCAGTGAGATTGTTTTTGGATGCAAGATTTCTAGCAATGGAGAGTTGATACTCAATAAAGAAGATGAAGATGAAGATGAAACTGATGCATGTGATCTTTGTACTTGCTTTTCTTCAGCAATAGAGGAAAGTTTTCAAGAAATTGATCAAGAGCTTGATGCTGCTACTGTTGTTTTTGGACAATTGGACACAAATCTAGCAACCCAACCATCACAGCCAATAGTAGTACCACTTCCTCAAGAACCTTTACCTTCAAACTCTTTGGAGGTTACAGCTACCACTACCTCAGTTAGAAATAAATGTATTGCTTGCACTGGCTTAGTCAATACCCAGTCTCAAAACTACTTTAGCTTTATGAACACAGTTTGCTGTGGTCAGGAAAACCACCACATTGAGTGTATCAGGGATCACAAGCAATCATTCAATCAATGTTTAGTTATCAGGAGACAAGGGATTTATTTGGATAATAGAGTGATTGGTAAGGTGTTGAATGCTTTACATGAAGCATTAATAATGACTTTTGAAAATGTTGAAGATGTTGATATTGATATGGACTATCAAGCTTCATGTTGGCATTGTCTTTGGCTATGACCAAAAAAGGGATGAAAGATTGTTCCAACATCATTTCAAATAAAATTCCATGGGAGTTATCATATTTGATAACATTATTTTAATATTTTCTGTGTTTTATTTTTTGTAAGTAGCTCTTTCATCCATATGTATAATAATGAGTAGTAATAAAGCAAAAAATAATTATGACTAAGATATAAAATTATGTTATATTATGTTATATTGCCTTGTTTTGTATTTATAAGATTGGGGAGATGGTAATAATTTCTATTATTTCAACCAGTAAATTGATATATATACAACTTTTCATATATACAAATAGCCCTAAAAAGAATGAAACTTCAATTCTCTGGTTACTTCACATGAAAAAATGTGTGGAAAAGAAAACCTTTGTAATTATAATAAAAAGCTAGATTAAATGGCAGATCCTGCATAAAAATTGACTAGAAAGTATGGGCATAAGTTACCAATAGATATTTGGCTTTATATCTCCTGAATATCACACATTATGTTTCAAGATTTAATCTGATAAGGTATATATCTGGGAGAAAACTACATGTCATGGATAAAAAACATTTACAAAAAAATATGGGGGATGGACCACATGGTCCCAATTTTTTTTAACTATTAGAAATGAATGATCATCATCTACTTTGGATTCATATTCAGATAAAGGTTGATCAACTATTTTTTTTGAAAAATTATAAAAAAAGTGTTAATCAAAAATCATTTAAATATAATGAACAAAAAAATGATTGTAAATCTATGATTTATAAAGTTTAAATTTGTATTTAATACACAAAAATTATTAGAGATTGTAGTTTTGAAAAATAATTATTGTCACATGTCTAGGAGTGAGCCAGGGAAAGTTAGAGAGAGTGAAGGTATAAAAAAGAAGCTGAATTACCATATTTAGAAACAATATCTTTCCACTCCACTCCACATTCACTCACTTGCTCATTTACAAACTCACAAATCTAAAAATACAAAAACACTCAAAAACACTTCCTTAACAAAGGTACAAACATCGATCTCTTGTTTCTATTATTCCAGTTGTATACTTGGTCTACACAATAATGGGAAACCATTTTGATAAAACAGGTAAGTGAAATTCATAGCTACATACAAGCTCATAACATCTTGCTCATTTCATTTATAATATTGAAAACAAATAAGCCAAGTAAACTAACCCTATATTTTTTGTATATGCACATGGTAATTGTTGTTGCTATTATTGTTATTATATAGGTGCTTCCAGTGACAATTCATTCATTGCAAAGATTATCAGGTTATGGAAGCAACGAAAAAATCATGATTCTGCTTCTATTAGATCATCTCTGGGTGCTAATGACACTAATCTAACACACCAACAAGTGTTAGCTAGAATGGAGTATAGAGACAGTTACATCGAATCACTAACATATTATGATGAAGATGATAGTGAAGACTTAGAATATGACTATTCTGAACATGATCTTGATTATATTTATGAAAGACAACCAACTGGATCAGTTACTTATTATGAATATGATTCAGATGGTAATGAGCATCGGGTCAGCCGTGAACATTTTTTTTATGGTGAGAACATTAATACAAATATGGCTCCAACCAATGGTTTAGGTAATTCATCCTCTACCTCATCAGCAGGATCATCATCTATTCCAAGAGGATATAAAGACAATGGTGAAACTTTTGAGCTCATTGAAGAAACTGCCAAAATGCTTGCAGAATACTTTAGAAAAAACCCTGAACTTGATCATTTTGACTTTTGGATTTCAGCTGATGTTGCAGAGCAACTTACATGCAGAAGTAACAATAAAGCATATAACTCAATGAAGTTGACTGTTAACAAAAGGGAAGCATCTATTCCCATCACTACCTACCATAATGATACTTGTCCCAAAGCAGAAAAGATGAAGGCTGAAATGTCTGGAACCTTTTATGAATTCAAGATCCCACTAGAATTTGGAGTACAAGAACACACAAGCAGTGAGATTGTTCTTGGATGCAAGATTTCTAATGATGGAAAGTTGATACTCAATAAAGAAGATGAAACTGAAGGAGGTACTCAATGTACTTGCTTTTCTTCAGGAATTGGTGCTACTGATGATGCTTCTGAACAATCAGGAATAAACCCAGGTATTGAGTCATCACAGCCTATGGTTGCACTGCTTCCTCAAGAACCTTCATCTTCTTCATTGTCATACTCCTTGGAGAACACAACTGCTGCTGTTTCTACTTCTGCTGCCTCAGACAGAATTGACTGTTTTTTTTGTACTGGCTTTCTTGATACCCAGTCCCAAAACTACTTTAGTTTTATGAACACAGTTTGCTGTGGTCAGGAAATCTATCACACTGAGTGTATCAATAGTTACAAGCTATCACTCAAGCAATGCCTAATTGTTGGGGACAAGAGAACTCCTTTTGATACCAGTGAAATTTGCAAGGTATTGAATGCTTTAAAGAGATACTTGTTGAATGATTTAGCCAAGCTATAATGTGTGTAGTGGTGTTGAGTAAGTTTCTACTGTTATTGAAACTTGTGAGAATGATGACATTATTGGTATAAACAAACACTATATAAAAAACCAAAATATTGTATAAATATATCACATTTTGAATGTGTTTTCTCTTTTGTGAGTCAACATATACATTCAAAAGTGTGTTTGTTTTGTCTTTTCTTTTATTTTTTGTTGTAGTACTTTTTATATATACTATGGCTATTCATTTCAGACAATAAAAATAGTAACAATAGGACTATAAAGAATTTCTATAATTGGGTGAATTAAACTTGTTAGTTTACACCCTTGTAATTATGATTTGAAATTACGATGATGATGGAGACCATTTGGAACTTGCATTCTAAAGCAATGCCAACAATTCCACAACTACTAAATGAGCATCCACACGACAATTTCATTATTTTTAGCTGCTAAGAATAGACTCCTATCCTCTTTCGCACATCTCTTGCTTATAATTGAATTTCATTCCAAAAACACAAGCCATGTATGTAAAAGAATAAACCTTTATTATAACAAATTTCAACACCAATGATGGTGGCGATTCATCTAGCCCCCTCAATTTGTCATGTGAGCCAGTCTTATTACAAATTTCAAATACTTTCTCTCTGTCTGTATACCTTAAAGGCCCCCCCTCTCTCTCTCTCATCATCATCATACTAGCAAATTCTTGAAATTTCTTCCATGCACATACGTACACATGTATGAGGAGATAAGATGGACTAAAGATAATTTCAATGAAAGCAGCAACAAAAGAGGCTATATACGTTTCTCTCTCTTTCTCTCTGACCTGTGCTGCATTCCATTCGGGTCATTTTTTGCATTCCTTTCTTTGTGGTGTGCAAGATGGTCACCACCCCAGATTGTATGTGCATTCATTCATTCATTCATTAATTCATGTAAATGTGGATGTGCACACGGAGTTTATCTCATGACAAATGTGTGTTTGGTATTATTTCTAGTGCTTTGATAATTTACTTTGCCCCTTTTTTTAGCTGCTCTCTGTATTTGACCTGGTTGATATCTTTCTATCTTTCCCACGTTTCGTTTCGTTTCGTTTCGTTTCAATTCTCTCACAGGTATCACCCCACATCTGTTGAATGTCATTTTCTTGTGTTATTAATTGCAGAGAGAGAGAGAGAGAGAGAGAGAGAGAGAGAGAGAGAGACTCACATACACGGCAACAATGGCTAATTACATCCACATGAGGTGAGAAGATATTATTAATATTATCTAAATACGCGACTATTAATTCACCTATCTATCTATCCATTTATCTATCTATGGATGCAGAAGATTGGAAAAAGTGCCGGAAATGATAATGGTGATGGTGGGGTGGTAAATGTGGGAGAGCGTAAAACCTGTTAAAAAGTAATAATGTTTGGGTTGGTATGTATCGTTTAATCATAAATCTGTATCATCATCATTGCTAAAGAAGAATAAAAAAGAATAATTGTTGATCGGATAAATACAAATATATACAAACCTAGGATAAAGGAGTGAAGTTGATAATAGTGATAATAATAATAATAATAGTAGGTAGGATTGAGAACAAAAATAAATGGTCGATATGAACACACATGGATCGTTATTTTTAAGAGCCAAGTTTTACTAGTAGGTCAGCAATTTCAACCTTGCCTTGGCGTGTATACTCTGTGCTTTTAGCCGTTCAAAAACAATCTGCCACATTTATATCAAGACTTTTATCTGTTGTTGATATATGTGATGACTCGACTTTTTCTCTTTCATGGTAATAAATAAAGAGAGTTGAATAGGTCTATTCCTTTGACAGCCTTAGATAATAATATTTTATGTATGTATATGTGTGTGTGTGTGTGTGTCTATAAAACTTGGTAGAACAACCAAAAAAAGAAAAACGTCGTGATATTAATATGCACAATCTCATAAAAACACGCAGTTAGCCACATCAATATCACCAACAACGGACAAAGCGTGGGGAGAGGGAGTAACGGAAATAGCAACGGGGATAACGAGTTTAAACAGAGAGGGAGGGATAAAAAGGGGGCTAGGCCCTTTTTTGTTGCTGAATGGAGAGAGGGCGAGTGTGTATGAAGCAACAACGTAATTATAACAACGGAGGAACGGTGGTAACACATATCTGCGTACACATTTTTCTGTAAATGTGTGTGTATGTACACCTGTAGTGGTCCGTAGAAAAATACGGATGTGCATCGGGACATATGGCCGGTCAAAGTTCACAAGGCCTTGGGCAAAATGGGACCCAAGGTGTTGCGTATGGAATGGCTGGTGATTGGGCCCAAATCTGATGATGAGGACCCACCTCTGCCTATTTCACGCCCTATCACTAGTGAAATCTTCCCATATATATATATATATATATATATATGAGCTGGGTAAAGTGTCGAAGACGACTTTTGTCATGTTATCATATTATTTATTGGCACTTTAAAGATCATTTCAGCCAAAAAATAATACAACCTCACCCTTCCCTTATGTCCGGTCCTGGTTGAAGCTTTGTATAGCTAGTTGGTTTTGAGGGGAGATGTCTTTTGGTGATTATCATGAGGCTTCTTTATTAGAAACCTGATGTGCAATTGAAAAGATTTAAAACCAGGGTCCGTCTGTTTTTAGTATGCTGCTAAGACGATTATTCCTAGCAATAGAGGGGCTGTTGATGATGCCAGGCTGCTATTTGACAAATGAATTTGCAGAAGCAGCAACTCAAAGAAAAAAGAATGGGATTTTATTATTTAAGGAATAACAATTAAGCACCTGTGAATATCTGTGTAGCTTTGTGCTTGGAAGCGCGCTGGTGGGGTAAATAGTTTAGTAGAACCAAATTGGCTGGTCAGCAAGGTCAGAAGGTGTGTGTTTATGAAAGGGACTGATTTCACCTTTGTCTGACTCAGAGGTTTCTTAAAGTCACAACACCATCGTCATCAGCGAGTGGCTGTAAAAAGTAGATCTGTAGGATTTGAACCACCAATGTCATCTGCGAATATTTAAGGGACGACCCTTTTTTGTGGTGGTATCTGGGCGACTATTTAAACGGGATCTACCAACCACAGGCACAACAGCCCATAGACAAGAAAAATGTTCTGCTGTCATCCTTTGTGGGCGGGATGTGTTTGGCGGTTTGGGTGGTGATGAAAAAAGGGTCTCTTTTTATTATTTGAGTTATTATTCAAACTATTATTATTGACGTAGCTACTATTAGTAGGGACTAAAATTTAGCTCTATTGCCAGATGTTGCCGGTGGTGGTATTTTCTACCGGTGCTGGTGCTCTGATATTAAATTTTTCTTCCCTGTCTACGCAAAATTGCACTCATACATGGGTTGAGCTACGCAATATTTTCCACAGATGCCGATGGTGGTGGTGTGATGCGTCCACATAGAATAATTGAGCTAGCTAACTCCAAAGGCACTTCATCGTTTATATAAATTTGCGAGATGGTGGCCCGAGTCTCCTCCAATTTTGCCTTGTATCTTGACATTTCCTAATCATCATCATTTCTTTATTCTCTCTCACTCTCTGTATTTTTATTCTTTTCTTTTAGACTTTACTCTTGGCTTCATTACGCCAAATCCCATCCCCCCACCTGCCTGCCTGCCTGCCTGCCTGCAGTTCTTTTTCAATATGTCCTCGCCCTCTTCATTATCACCATCATCTGATAGGGCATCAGATATAAGTTGTAATAGTAACTACAATACTATTACTACTCCACCTCCCACCACCGACCCCACTGCATCTCCGGTTGGTAGCTACTGTAGCAGAACCCCCAGTACCAGTAATAGCACCACTACTTCTTCTAGCGACGAATCTAGATATCTTCATATTGCTACCAACGCATCACAAATCACTCTAACTGAACAAACTCCCCTACTGGCACCCAAATCTCCACCATCCGAACAATCATTATCCATCGATCTAAAGTCCAATATCAACAATAACAACGTTGAATACATAACCGCGGCCCCCAATGCTGCAGCCATTGTCCATTCAGCTACTACCGAGCCAGCAACATGGCCAGAGGTTCGATCCGAATTCAACTGGATCTTTACATCCTCGGTCTCGATGGCAGCAACCTACCTTCTGCAATACTCATTTGCCTTTGTCAACATCTTATCGCTTGGCCATTTGGGAGCCAAAGAGCTGGGGGCGGCCACGCTGGTATTCACGACCAGCAATGTCATAACATTTGCCCCGGCCCTGGGATACGCCTGTGCACTGGACACGTTCTGTAGCTCGGCATTCACGGCGTCCACCGACAAACGTCTGGTAGGGTTCCATCTCCAGCGCGGTTTGTTTGCCACATTCATTCACTTCTTGCTGGTATTTCCCATCCTGTGGAACGTTGAGCCCATCTTGTTATTGGCTCGACAGGATCCGGAGACTGCCCACCTATGTGGTCAGTTCATGAAGGTGTATATTTTCAGTACGCTTCCGTGGATGCTGTTTGAGTGTCTAAAGCGGTTTATTCAGGCCCAAGGCGATATGAAGACTAGTACCAAGTTGTTGATCTTTTTGGCACCGTTCCATGTATTTAATAATTACCTCTTTGTGTGGTCCCCGTGGTTTGGTATCGGGTTCCTGGGGTCGCCGGTTGCTTCGTGTGTTACGTACTGGACCATGCTGTGTGTCTTGTTGGTATATATCTGTTTTAGTGATGCTCGCGAAGCGTGGGGTGGATTTGACTGGCGGTTCATTAGAGGCATATCAGAATTTTACAAAATCGCTGTTCCGTCAATTGCCATGGTCTGTTGCGATTGGTGGGCCTTTGAAATCCTGTCGATCTCGTCGTCGTATCTTGGAAGCACGGCCCTAGCCGCCCAGTCCATTATCATCAATACCATTAGTTTGCTGTACCAAATTCCTGGAGGAATTAGTGTTGTAATTGCTACGCGGGTTGGTAACATGTTGGGTGCGGGCCAGGCCAAGTCTGCGCGCTTGTCTGCTAGAGTTGGATTGGTAATTGCTGGGCTGTATTCGGTTATTTCGTTGTGTATATACTTGTTTATCAGTTCGTGGTGGGGCAAATTGTATACCAAGGATGGTAGCATCGTGGCTTTGGTTACGGCGGTTCTTCCCCTTGCTGGGCTGTCGCAATCGTTTGATACAATGAATGCTTCGAATGTTGCGATATTGAGAGCTATGGGCCGGCAAAGATTGGGGGCCATGATCAGTATTCCTCCGTATTATGTGATTATGTTCCCGTTGGGAATGTATTTGGCGTTTAAACAACCATTTGAACTCGGAATTGCGGGGTTGTGGCTGGGACTGGATATCGGGCTTTGTATTATTATCGTGTGCCAGTTTTTTTATATCCTTGGGTATATTGATTGGAATGCTGAGGTTGTTCATTGCTTTAAGCGGCTTAAGGATTCGGGGCCACAAGGTGGATTTGATGAAGGTAGTGGCAATGTGTCTACCACAACATTGGTTGTTGAGGCACTTGAGGCAGGCGAAGGCAGTATTTTATAAGTTAATCAATTGTTCTTGGTTGGTTATATGATTCTATAGCTTGAACATATAACTCTATTTTATTTGTTTATTAATTTTCTCCTACTAGTTCATTTTATTTGATTTGTTTATTTGTTTTGTCACTAATTTTATGGTATGTTTTGTTTTGTTTAAATATCAAAGTATAATAATCAAACATTCAAGACAAATACGAAAGATCTACAATACAAGTATAATGAGATTTAATTTGTTCAAAATCTCCTTACGGAGATAGTTGACCAATAAATATTATATATAGTTATAGTATAAATTGTGCTACCTTTGGACAATCATCATTGTCACTAACAATCGAAACAATAGGCCTTTTTATATCTCTTGTATCGTGAACGGTATTCACACTCAAGAAAAATACCTTTTTTTAAATGACAAAAACTACAGAAAGGGGTTTATTGAAACATTAGAGTGTGTGTGTGTGGGGGGGGGGGGTAAAAGAATAAGAGAAAAAGATGTCAATCAAGCAGCACACTACCTAGCATTATAAAAAGAAAACTTCGTATTAAATAAGACTAATGCTGCTTTTGATTATGTGGGAAGATATGGTAAGATTTCACTATTGATCGAATCTATGGTAGGCAGAAATAATTGGGACCTAATCAGACTTTGGCCCGACCATCAGATATTTGATATGCAACTCCTGTAGACCCATTTCTGCTCACAATATGCTTGATCCCAAGCGAACTTGGACCATATGGGCAATAATTTTTGAAGGATAAATATGGGTAGTTATTTTTGAAGGACTAAGTTTTACTAGTAGGCCAGTTTCAGCTTGCATACTAATCCCCATATATTTTCATTGACCAATGCTTCATTATGCACTATCTGCATTTAGCCTTTCAAAAATAATCACTCATATACATACTTCTGAACAAAATGAATTTAATTAAAGTTTACACAAGTATGCAGGTCATAAATAAAGATGCCTTTTTCCCATGGCTGATTTAAATAAGTTTCTGTTGGCCATACACCTAATCCTGCAGGTCCTTCTATCATCCTCAGTTCTACCACCTTATTTTCTATCTATCTTTCCTTTCCCTATAATATCACTCTTTAATTCTTTTTTTCAATATGCCTAAGCACGAAAAGAGAATATCGTTGTGCTCGATTCCACCTGAAATCAAATACAATATTGCTTCCTATCTACACCTGTCATCATCCCATACCCAAATCAGTATCATTTCCAGGAGCGACAGGGGCTTTAAAATAGCAATCGAATCAGCCAAGTGGGTCCGATTCAATCCTTCATATTTTATATTGAATCAAGATATTTTTGACGAATTTATTCGCGAAGGGCACAAGCACACAAGATGCCTTGAACTAGACCACACATCAGCCATCACATCAGAAGTTCAGGGCCTCTATCTTCCGAATCTGAGATCAATTAGAATATTTCCAGGGTTCACTCAGTATGAAGAACTGGCAACACTGACAAAGAAACACCCACAGATCATGTGCTTGGAACTCAGCAACGAAAGTTACATTGAATGTAAGGAGACTCTCTCGATGTTTACAAATGAGCCAAACTTGGCGAGTATGGCTACATCATCTTTAAGTGTTTTGAGAATAGACCAAAGGTTGGATCCAAGCGCCCTAGAGCTTATATTACGCCACTTCACCAACCTCCATGACATTGAGTTCTTTTTATCAAAGCCATTTCCGTCATGGTCTTATAAAAATATGTCTATTGAGTTGCCTGTCCCTTCAAATCTTCAAAGAGTAAAAACGGATATTTCCTCAATTCCTATATATTTGAGGCCGATCTTTGAGAATCCACAAAGCTTTCCAAAAATGGAATCAATTTCAGTTAAGAATGAATATCGTCAAGAGCTTGAACCTCTTTTTAATAGAGTGTTGCTTGGTTCAAAGTATGTGAGCAAGCCGCTGGAAAGGATTTTGTCTGATGAAAAGTCAATTATAGATAATCCAAATCCCCATTATGCCAATTGGGTAGTCCATCTTCGCCAAAGCTCAAAGATTTTGAAAGTAAATTTTTTAAACTCCAGGATCGATATATCAGAATCACTAGAAGCACTGTCGATTTTGGCAACAGGGCTGTGTGCTCTCGAATATATCCATATATTTAATCATGATAAGGTTGATTCCAAACTTTTGCTTGATTCCATATTCCATCCAAAGTACTTGGAACAATGCAATTTGCGCCACCACTGCGTTAACTCTATATCAGCCCCAATAAACCAACATCACCTTGGAAACCTCAAAAAACTCGAACTGAGTTTAGTAACATTGACTCTTTCGGATTTAATATTATTCAATGGATATCCCAGGCTAAGAACGATAAGCTTTGATCAACTGGATATTGAAGATTTACCGCAGATACGACATAAAGGAATAACATTTCCATTTATAAAAAAACTTTACATTGCAGATACTGAAAATATTTCAAATCAATTTATCGAGGTTCTTTCGCTATTTCCATATTTACTCTGTTTTCATATCTCGCCTGTTAGAGAATCCATCATGATGATTCCAAAATCTTTCGAGAATATGTCAAATGACCTCTTGTGTATTGTTACTTATCAAGTATCGATGAAGCTGGGCGATATTTATAAGCTCTCAGCTTATGATAAGCTACAAGAGATGGAACTTTACTCAGTCGAATACGAGGAATTTGAAGATTCAATAACAAGCCATGTCAAATTTCCGCATCTAACATCTCTACATATTGCTCACCTGAGAGGATTTAAATCGATGACCAATATAATTAAGTTCCTTGCGATTTTTCCAGCTCTTGATTGGTTTAAATTTTTAGAAATTCATGGAGTAGACTTGATGAGCTATCCGGAACTACACAATGATCCCGTTCTACAGCAAATACCAAAACATAAAATTAGGAATGCTGAATATTATAATAACAAAGCATCGATCAGGCCCTTGTTATATCTGTGTCGTTATTTTGAAGTAGAAAGTTTGGAAATATCAAGCATCGATGAACCCCAAGTTGCTGGTATCCAATCTCTTTTCCCTATACCAAGTGTTACAAGACTACTTATTTCTAGCCCAATAAAAATCTGGAGATCATGGACTATAAAGTTTCTACTCATTTTCCCAAACTTGAAAGATGCTAAGTTCGACATCAACATAATGGACTGCTCCAAATCCGGAATAGGCAAATCTACAAAATATTCAGCTACCGAGCTTTTGAAATTCTGTTTCAAGAAAAAGCCAATCTTGGTATATGATCTCAAGGAAGTACTTTCGGAGGAAATTTTTGATTACTACAACATCCAAGCAATTGACGACCAAGTTCAAGAAGAAGCATTGGCAAATTAATAGCTTATATAAATGTTTTTTATTTATTTATTTAAATAGTTTCAAATGAATATGGATCATAATTTATGAAGGGTAAATTTTGGGAACCAATAATTATAGGGGAAATCACAGCCAAATGGGTGTCCAGTTTTACTAGTAAACTTTCACCCTTCAAAAATTATTACCCATATTGCTAAAAATTGTCTTTTATAATTGATAATATTAATTCAAGAGAATCTAAATGTCATTATTGATTTAGAATTTGGTCATAGTTCACAAAGTCTTTGGTAAAATGTGTCCCTAGGAGTTGAGTATATAGATTGGCTCATAATTGGGCCAATATCTGAGGGCTCATTTCTGCCTAAAAGATTCGATCACTAGTGAAATCTTGCCGTATACAATAGCTAATAACTGTTGTTGTTGTTGTTGTTGATTTTGTGGAGGAAGAAAAAATGCCAAAAAGGGACTTTTGATGGACTTTACATGGCTTTATGACCATTAGTCCAAATCTTGTGGTCAAAACATTGATTTTACAAAGTAAACTATAAACTTCTAATTAGAAAACTGGTGAGATAGAATTAAAGAGTAGTATTTTAAATATGCTTTGGTTGTTTTAGACCAGACGATGATGGCCGTCCACAAGTAAATATACACCAACTCAGAGGTCTAATTTCAATGTAGAGTTTATTGCTAAGTGTGTTAGTGATGATGACTATTGGTTCCCGATATTTATATCTATGTGTGGTACATGGCTTGTGTTAACAAGGACACACTCGATTTTACCACGAAATGCTCAATTATAATTACAATTACCTTATAGAAATGTCTACTGATATCGAATAAATAAGGGATCCAATCAAGCCTTTTCATATTGGAGGGATGGGGCATGGAAAAAGGCTAATGTCATTGAGGTGATGTAAAACGGCCACGTTTTACTGAAGGTAAGTAGTTATTTATTTGTATAAATATATATGAGTGAAATTAAGACT